>WNWK01004354.1:0-142230 GCA_009830355.1 Cherax destructor | reverse complement strand
GGTCCCTGTGCCCAAGAGGACCTCAACACCGCAAGTAGTGCAGATCCCATGGAACCCGTGTACCCACCCTTCAGGCCAGTAAACCAGCAACCCGGGGATAGCAACCTCACACCCACCGAGCCATCCCCGGGGACAAGAAGGGCGGCCGGATATCCCCAAAAGCATACCCCCCCACCACCCCGGAACCCAAAAAGGTCCCCAGAGATACCCCCGCGCCCAAAGATACCCAAAGCCCCCCCCGGGTGCCGGAGGGATCGGGACACCCCCGGGCATCCAGATTCCCCCAAACTACACCACCGCCAAGGACCTCAACGGAATGGGATGGACTACGATCCCCTTCCCCCCCCTACCTAGGAACTAGAATGCCTGAGGAGAAAAGCTCCCGGGGTAAAACGGGAAAGGAAATAAGGGGGGGATGAGGAGGAGGGGGGAAAAAGGGAAAAGGAGGAGGGGGAAGATGGGAAAAGGGAGGGGGATTGGGGGATTGGGTTCGGTCTGAGGAAAAAACCAAGAGGTCCCCTCAGACCGATAGCCTCCCCACACAAGGACCCCCCTTTAAAGGATCAAGCCTAGCCGGGCATATATTCCGCATAAATTTGATCAATAAAAAGAAAGAATGGAAGGTTACACTATGCGACTGGAGATCATGTTAAGAGCCGGAAAGCGAAACGTCACTATAAACACCAGTTACCTATTTCCTGCCCAAGTAACTTTTTTTTAGTGTTTTATTATTCCAGTGACTTGTGACAATAGTATTTTTATTGAATATTTCGACATCATCCCGACAGGAATGCTAGCCCATTCAGGAAAACAATAGAAGCTGGCCCCTAGATACACCCAAAGAAAAAACTGGCAAGAAGACTTTCTTGCAGATGCCCTTTTTGAATCCCATCCACCTGCCTGTATCCCCTTAGGACAGTCACCAATATTTTTGAAAACCCCCAGTTTTTTTATGGGCGCCGGGCCATTTGTCCGGCTTTGTTCGGGAGGGGGGATTCACCCCTACCCTTTCAAAGTAGAAACAGAAAAAACCCTTTGTATGTTAAAAGAATAGAAGACCCATTTTCCGACTTAACAACACAGGGACACCACAAAAACCTTTTCCAGAGAACAGAAAAAGCAATAACACACTTAGAGCATACTACTTGTAGTTAGATAAACACAGAACTAAGTACACACATATATACAAGACTGCTGGGGCATGAACGTCCTCCCAGAGCTAGGCTTCAAGTCCTTCAGACTAGCATCTATGCCTAGTACCTGTCCATAACCTGAGTGGTTCCTGCAAACCTGTGAGAAGGAAATTTTTTCTTGTGTTAACAGGTTCACTAGCCTCCAAGCCCTGGGACTTAGAGTAACCATGGAACAACTGAAGGATAGAATCAATGACTTTAAACAGGTCCTGACGCAAAAGTTATTGTGAGCTTTGCCCTCTCACATATGAAGCAACCGAGAAGAATCCCTAAGGAAAACCTTGATGTGTTGGTATTAGACAACCCAACACGCAACTATGCCACCTGGGAATGCCCTCTAGAACACCTGAAGAGGGAATGGGAACAGTTGGTGGTCACACCGACGAATGAAAACAATAACCCAGATGACTCTTTCGTCTTGGTTAGAGACGCCCAGGCACAAACCTCCCAACTACATACGAGGGAAAACTTAACACCAGAGTGGAGCTCCTGATCCAGTGCTTGCTCGATGTCCTGGTTGGTTCCTTCTTCAGGTTCCTGTTCGCTTCTTCCCTGGTTACAACTTTTGGCTCTTCTAATGGTGGAAGTGATGAGGGAACTGAAGATTCTCTCTGGACGTCTCTAACCGAGACGAAAGAGTTTGGGTTATTGTTTTCATTCGTCGGTGTGACCACCAACTGTTCCAATTCCCTCTTCCTGGCACAAATTATTATAATCATGGGGAATGGAAGGTATTCAGGCTCAATCTAGGGAACCGGAGCACAGATCATCCTGGGACAAAATTAATCTAATTTGCCAGAAATGCTCTGCATAACAAGTAGTATGCATGTCATTGATGTCAGCTAGGCCTGTATACCTTGTACATGTACTTGTAGAAATAAAGATGATATTATTATATAAATACAAGCATGTTGTGTAGAGCGTGATAACAGTAAAAAATAATGTATTCTGGCACGAGTGACACGTCAGAACATCGAACGTAAACAAAAATGCATCGAATGTAAACAAAAATGCATCAAATGTAAACAAAGATGCAGGGAATGTAAATGATGTGTGAAATGTAAATAAAGATACATCGAACATAAACGAAGATGCAGGGAATGTAAACAAAGATACATGAAATGTAAACAAAGATGCATGAAATGTAAACAAAGATGCATGAAATGTAAAAAAAAGATGCATAGAATGTAAAAAAGATGCACAGAATGCAAATACAGATGCACAGAATGCAAATAAAGATGCACAGAATGCAAATAAAGATGCACAGAATGCAAATAAAGATGCACAGAATGCAAATACAGATGCACAGAATGCAAATAAAGATGCACAGAATGCAAATACAGATGCACAGAATGCAAATAAAGATGCACAGAATGCAAATAAAGATGCACAGAATGCAAATAAAGATGCACAGAATGCAAATAAAGATGCACAGAATGCAAATAAAGATGCACAGAATGCAAATAAAGATGCACAGAATGCAAATAAAGATGCACAGAATGCAAATAAAGATGAACAGAATGCAAATAAAGATGCACAGAATGCAAATAAAGATGCACAGAATGCAAATAAAGATGCACAGAATGCAAATAAAGATGCACAGAATGCAAATAAAGATGCACAGAATGCAAATAAAGATGCACAGAATGCAAATAAAGATGCACAGAATGCAAATAAAGATGCACAGAATGCAAATAAAGATGCACAGAATGCAAATAAAGATGCACAGAATGCAAATAAAGATGCACAGAATGCAAATAAAGATGCACAGAATGCAAATAAAGATGCACAGAATGCAAATAAAGATGCACAGAATGCAAATAAAGATGCACAGAATGCAAATAAAGATGCACAGAATGCAAATAAAGATGCACAGAATGCAAATAAAGATGCACAGAATGCAAATAAAGATGCACAGAATGCAAGTAAAGATGCATCAAATGTAAATAGATGCATCAAGTGTAAACAAGATGCATAGTGTAATTATAATTGAGCTAAGCACTAAACCCAAAATTCATACAGCAACAAATGTAAATAAAGATGTATTAAATGTAAACAAAGGTGTGCTATTGCTACCGCTGGCAGAGTAAAACCAAGTTACTTTAACTTAGGTTACACTGAATTTTTTAACCATTTCTGCAAAATAAACCTACATAACCCACCTAATATTCACATTGCAAGGAATAAATTATTAAATCAACTTAGATCAGGACTCGAGGTCAATATTAATTAGGGGATGCTCTTAACCCACAAGGTTCATATACAAACCTTGGAGAATGGGAAGAAATTAGATTTGAGTCATGATGACTTCTAATGATATATTAACCCCAAGAGTTAATAACCTAGAATAACCCAAGAAATCAGTGGGATACGGCTGGTTTGTTGAAAGAAGAACCCAAGAAATCCAATCAGTGACTTTCTTCTTTTAACCTAAGATGCCAAAGCAATCACACTTGATCTAAAGAAGGGTAGGATAGGTTCACTTCCTTGGATCCATTACCCTTCAACAGGGGCACTGGATCCAAGTTAGTGCAGTGGTACCCCGGATTTCGTACAGCTCCCAACTTGAACAATTATGTAAGTGTATTTTTGTAAGAGATTTTGTAAGTGTATTTTTGGGGGTCTGAAACGGACTAATCTAATTTACATTCGTCCTTATGGGAACAAATTCGTTCAGTAACAGCACTCTAACAGCCTTCTGGAACAAATTATTGACGAAATCCGGGGTACCACTGTAATTAGTTTAAATATAAGATAGCAAAGTACCTATTATTATTATTACAGTCAAAACTAGGCACTAAAACCACAAGGGTCAAAGTACCTAATGTAGAGACCTCTTGAGGAAATTTCTTTATTAGGATTATTAACCCAGAATAAGGCTTTTGATGCAAAGCTCTTGATAAAAAAAAATTGGAGCTACCCTCCTCTTCCCTGGATAAACATTGATCACCTTTCATTTCCCAAGCAGTGAACCTGTAGGTTGAATGATTATCGATGAAAACAATAATAAAACAAACTTCCAATACACAAATAACCAGCACATAGGAGAGAGCAGCTTATGATGACATTTCGGTCCGACTTGGACCATTAGCAAAGTCGCACATAAGCTCCTCTATCCTACGTGCAGATTATTTGTATATATTCTTCCAGTCATGGTATTGTACCTTCTTGTTCTTTGCAAACTTCCAACATGAAAAGAAAAATCATAATGGCAATGATGGATTAACTTTATTCACTCTATTACAATAAGGCTTAAATTCTGATTAAATGCACAATTATCTAAACAAATCTTCATAATATATTACATTTCACACTAATTTGCATAATAACTTATATTTGATTATTATTTTCCATTCACAAAATATATTTTTATTTATTACTAACAAAATACATCACTTTAATACAACTATTTAATGTGGTACTTCCCTAATAAATACATGAAAAATATACCTCAATAAAATCTGGCCCCAATATTACCGTTTCAAGTGTGGCAAAAAGATGTTGAAACTAGTATTCTTTGGCTCATCTTAACAATAAACTTTACCTTGTCTGTTCAAACACACGTTTTCTAAATACTGGATGCTACTAGTAAATCACATTCTAAAAATAGTGCTACTGTACATAAGATCTCTCAGTTAAGTGATTTAAACTAGTAAGATGCAACTCACAACATTAAGGCCAATAATCAAAACATATATTAGTTATGCATATATATTCTACTGATCAGTACCTGTAACAATACAAAATGCAACATATCAACAATGGATAATGAATATAATGTCTGCAAAGTTTAGCAAACTGTTAATAATTTTGTGAGCAATCATTTTACAATATATCATAAAATAATCTAATTATGTTCAATATAACTTTACTAAAACTGCAATATGGTGCTTGTAGTAGGAATTATTTATAAAGTGTAACAGAAAAATACAACATATTGCCGCCTTCCCAGTAATCTGTCCTCATGTTAAGCCTTATCTCTAAGGCAAATTGCTGGTAATTAGTAACATAATAATATGGGATGGACTGTACTATCATATTTACTACGTCCATTTACTGTAAAAGACTGTACAGGCTACAGTCAGACCATAATTTGTGGACAAACTATTACCCCATGTGAAAATTTTCTAAGCAAAATACTAGTTTAAAAACCTTAACAGTTTAGAGTGTATATCCCCTTAATATTATATTGTATAGAAGACTAGAAATCTTTTTATTCAATGAAGGGAAATATAACAGCTACAGCTGAAAAACAATTATCGTTCCTTTGTTTTAAGCCAGTTTCCTTCTTTTCTTCTAAGCATTCTCTAATGACATCATGATAAAAGAATAAAAGCCTAATTTTTGTTACCTAATACTGTTTAAGCAGTGAACAATACAGAACACTGGATTTCTTCCTACTAGCTTTACCTTTTCATAAAGGATGATTTAACCCCACTCTAAATTTTCATACATTCTTGCAGCATAGTCCAACTGACAAAAGCTTTGATAACACAATAGGAAAATAACCGCTAAGGCTTAGAGTATTGTAATCAATGTTCTAAATATTCAACTGGCAATTATATGAAGCTGTTGCTAATTATACTGATTTAAGAATAGGTTGACAGATGAGCAGTTACCCATATTCATGCAAATTACTGCTGTGAATTGTTCTTTTGATAAAGTATTCTAAATACGTACAAAACACTATTCAATAAAACTGGCCACTGAAGGAGCTCAGTTCTCGAATTATTGCATTCAAGGCTGAACACTCAACCTTCTTTCCTATTTCTGTTTTTCTCTGTGTATCTATTTACAGAGGAAACCTTTTTTTGTTTTGTTTTCTCCATCCACTGATGCTAGTGAAGGGCTCTTGGTTCAAGGATTATTATTATAATCAAAACCAAGTGCTAAACCCACTAGGGTCTCTTGGCTCAAGGAATTGGAGCCACCCTTTCCTTGGATTAAACCTGAGTGCCTCTCATTCCCCAGGTTTAGTGTTTCCCCATGAATATAATAATTTAAACACTTCTTGCCATATTTTTAAATAAATATAGTAATTGTAATGACAGGAGGATTGTAAGAGATGCCACTACTTGTGGAAGAGAAGCTCTCATACGAGACTAAGCATCAGGCTTCAAATTTTTCAAAAATTCAATGCAGTGGTATAGTGTACCTCTCAATTCTAAGAACTAAATCACTCTTGAGTTAGGAAAGGTGCACATTTATGTACAGTGAATCTGTTTAATATTAGAATTTAATGTAGATTATATTCATCTGGATCGTGAATAAAATTATCTCTGGTATAAATGCTTGACGAATATTTCAAGTGAAATTCATTCAATAATAATGAACTCTATTTTTCTGAAAGCTAAAGAAAATGGGAAGTATGTATTTTTCTTAAACTGTATTAAAGAATGAATTTAAAGTAAAAATAACTGAATCACCAAAAAGTCATCATAACTTTAATCCTACAGAAAATTAAGACATTCAATTCTTCATCAGAAGAACTGTGAATAAAAGTCAATATAAATTAATACTAAAGTATTTTCTTTTTTGGGGATTTTTTTTCTTTTTGGGTCACCCTGCCTCAGTGGGAGACAGCCGACTTGTTGGGGAGGGGGGGAAATAGGATAAGAACCTCCTTTAAGAGCAAGACGATACTCTAATATAATCTGTAAAAAAAAAAAAATAGCACGTGCTAAGCAGTTAACACTTCTGAACTGCAGTGGAAAGTGAAAGAAACCTTTTGAATGATCAAATGTTTTAACTCTGACTTTTTACCTGAAGACTATTCCAAGGGTCACCATTCCCACAACCTAGTCCCAAACTACAATATGAAAGATTTCAAACAAGTGCAATCAGTCAATATAGCTGAAGACATGAGAACCCCCAAGACGACAGAAACATGGGGAAGTGGGTTCCTACTTCTCACTGAAAAGTGTTACTACAATTTTCTCTGAAAATCATACAGTAAAGACTTAGTCAAGTATGAAGGAAGAAGCAGGGATACCCACCCTGTGACCCATGGGCTGCATGTGGCCCTTCTAGGAAATGGATGTGGCCCTCACATGAAATTATGAATGAACTTTTATGTAGGTTACACTCTGTACAGTGTCAACAATACCTTGCAGCCCTCATCACACCTTTGACCATCAAATGTGGCAGACTTGTGTAGGAAGGATGAAGATCACTGTTTTAGAGCATGTTTAAAATCAGATGTCATGACAGTGTCCATTATAAATTTGAAATAAAATGTTTTTTTGGGACCTGATGAGCTGTTTGAGTGTGAGCAAGGCAACATTTTGTGAAGGGATTCAGGAAAACCAGTTAGCTGGACTTCGAGTCCTTGAGATGGGACGTACAGTGCCTTCACTCTAAGGAAGGGATGGGGATATTTGCAGTTTGGAGGAGCATCTGAACTGTAGTAGCTATGTACCTCTGGCAAGACAGTGATTGAATAAATGATGGTAAAAGTGTTTCTTTTTTAGGGTCGCCCTACCTTGGTGGGAGACGGTCAGTGAATTACAAAATAATAACAACAATTATCATTATAATCATAAACAAGTGCTAAACCAGCAAGGGTCAACAATAATAATTAAAAGATATACCTAACATGATTATAAATGCCTGATATTGAGTTCTGCAACATTACTATAGTATATATTAAGTCACATGCCCACAAGCTCTAACAAATGAAGCATTTTCTTAATCAAGAGATGCAGTACAATGAGGCTCAGATTATTGGGGTTCAATATTTGGCAAGCACTGTAGACTGTGTTCATTAATAATGGTACTTACACACGACAACCTTTAAACAATAAGAGCTTAAAAATTAAACATTTGCTTACTTTTGTATATCAATAAACCCACACAAACTACTGTATAATATTGATCATACAGTATGTATGTAATGTTCTTTTCATACCAAACTTCAAATAGTTAAAAATCAACCTGCAAAGTGGAGGTATATAAGAATTAATCTTGAAATATTTTTTTGTTTTGTGTTCCTAATCCCCTGATTAATGACAAGGATGCATTCCAGAGAAATCATTCACAATGAGATTTTTCATGCTAAGTGAATCACATTTTTTCCCATAGGTATTCATGTTACATTTGAAGATGCATTATCCACATTTTTCCTATTAAAAATTTAATCAGATAGGAACCAGAGACCTGTAAAAAATTGAACATGGAAATCTGAAATGAATTTAGCCTGATATTTATGGGTGATTATTGCCTAGTTGGGTCAATAGGATGAAAATTATGCTGGAGTTGTTTTATTATTTCATAGCATTTTTATTCAACTGCTAAAAAGCCAATGCTCTTTCCAACATTCACTATTTAAAAAACTATGACAAATTTAAATAATCTATATTCTCTACCATGTTCTTAAGAACATTGTATGTTTGTAGCCCAGAGTTCACAGATGAAATAATGAAAAATGTACGAAATAGCCTTTAACCTAAGGTACCTAAAACTTTTTATTGATAATTCTTTGGAAAAGATAAGGAACCATACAAAATAAAAAATATGTTTGTACTTCCATATCATGTACACTTTCATTAAATTCCTCCTTTATTCAACAATTTAGCCTTAATGCTGTACATGTTAAAAAATCTAGATATAACAAAAATTCTGATTAACAATTCATTAGAGAATGTTTAAGATTGTGTCTATTAGATTGCTTTACAAAATTTAATAAATTTTATGTAGGACATACTGAAATATGTACTATAGATTTAAGGTTGAAACAACAAAAAAATAGTACAGGTTGGCCATCACTAATCTGGCATCATCGGGACCTATAGGGTGCCAGATTAGTGATTTTGCCAGATTACAGAGTCGTTAGGTTAGAATACCTTAACCTAACGGCGATATTTACGTATCGGCGATTTCACCCACTATGCCCTATTTTTGGCCCATTCCATTGTTCCAGTCTACCAAACTCATAGCTATTTCACTAGTATTCCTTCTATTCTGCTGATTGTGTACAAGAAACTGCCCATTCACCTATTTCAACTACCCAATAAAGTGGTCAGAAATTGGTAATTTGGCCAGTTTCACACAAATTTCAAAAGATGCCAATTTCAAAATAGGGTCCAGAATAAACAATGCAGACATTCCTAGCACTAAAATAACATTTTCTCTGTTCATTAGTCACGTCTCCAGGCCCCCTCTTATATTACACTTGACTTGCATTTTGAATTTTTATTCACACAAAAAAAAAGATTTACTGTTATGCAGACTACTGCATTACTGTAATAATTGTATAAATAATGCCAACCCATTCGTGACTGCGTATCAGACCAACCAGTTGGACACATATTGGATGGTGACGTCATTTGTTTACTCTTGAACATCGGCAAAAATTGAACATTTCCGCTACTTTGAGCTCAATTTTAAGGTACTTTCCGGCATGAAACCAATCAAAATTATATCTATTTCTGTAATATATCTTCCATTCTACCAAATAAGACCGAAAAAATGAGAATACAAAAATACAAACCATACGAAAATATACCGCAGTCGGGTTTACACCATAAACACGGTTGCAGCTTTTTCTCATTATGCACTGCGTGCTGCAGGATTTTTTTATATAGTACACACTTACCACACAGACCTATTCTCTCATTTGTAGTCCCAAATTTACTGATTAAAGCTTATCTGAGTGAGCTGAGCTCATGGTGACCGACAGTGGCTTCAAAGCCACTTTATCTTTTATGGACAATGTACGGTGTATGTGCTTTACACAATGAGAAGCATTTCTTTTATTCGTTGGAACCATGGCTAGGGGCTAAAAGTGAGCAGGTTATAACAATAAATGGAGAAAAAGAAATTGGAATGACTTATGCAGCAAGTAGCGGCACGTTGGTGTGGCGACCCCAGAAATTTTAAATTATGCTAGCTGAAATTAGTGCCGGATTACTGACTGCCGGATTAGTGATGGCCGACCTGTATTATATTTGACCAAGAGTCAAATGTTGCTTATTCATGTAAGAAATTTTCATCCTCCTCTTAATGGATGAAAAATAAAAACTGCTACAAGTGAATAAAAAATTGAATTAAATAGTCAAGTGGTATAAAAACTAGCATTGACAATAATCTGAATACAGGTACAGGAATTTTAATGCTGGAAGTCTTACAATTTAAAATTTTCAGATATTATTAACTATATTGACAGACCATATCTCTTTTAACCTGACTATCATGAAGTGAGGTCTATGCGAGGTACAACCCTCCTGTGCGTAAGAAACCTATTGCTAATTTCCTTCATTTTGTGCCTCGAGAATGTGATTGATGCATCACAAAAGTGCTTTGAATTTGTTGCTCTTTCACTGTAGTTAGATGGAATACAAAGGTGTAGATTTAGTGACTGTCCTGCATGCATCTCAAAACACAAGTGTAATAAACAGTGGTTATCGCACAAATAAAGCGACATGGAGATAATAAAAGGAAAGAGAAAAAAAAAAAAAGTGCTGTATGTTTCAGCACACAACGGGTGCCCTCTTCAAGCCAAATTATACAGTACTCTTCTTATTTACTGTTTTATTTTCTCCATGTGGGATCATCTGTGCTACCGACCAACATTTATTACAGTTTTGTGCTTGGATGTGTATGTGCATATATAAGCAGTATATACAATATATCATCAGGTTATAAACTAAGTCTGTATATGTAAGTACTGTATATTTCCTTTTTGCATTTAAAAAAAGTGAGAAATGTGACTTCAACTGCTACCTGAATTAAAAAATTGAAAGTTTGCACCCCATTTAGATGCTCTTCTATTTACTAATGATAATTCCTCTTAACTGAAATTTGTGAGGATTATTTAAAGACAGTGACTTCCTTTTATACCACTTATCACATAAGAATAAATAATTATATATAATTATATATATATAGATCTATATATATAATTATATATATGAATGATAGAATATGACTTTTTACATAATGATTGTGTTTCTTATCTTACCATGATGATGATAATGATGATGACTTTGTTTATCATCTACACCAAATGGTGAATAGATGTCTGCTTGGCAGCTAACTAAGAAGCCTGATGGGATATCTAAATATAAAATTTGTAACTAGTAGTTCTGCTCTGATTACCATAGAGCAAAGAACTTCTAACATACCAGGCTGATTTTTAACCAGATGCAATTTTTGTTTTTACAATAGAAAAATAGGCTATGTTTTATTATAATCTACTACTCTAAATACTATCAGGTTATTTGTTAATTATTACTAAATTGTGCGCTTGCACAAAGCACCACACAACACCACCATGAGGTACTTATATGACTATTATATGAACACAAAATATTACAGAAAGTAGAGATTAGTTATGATTGACAAAACTGGAAATTTATAACATAAATATTATTTTCTGATAGTTGACATTAGTAAGCATCATACTGTCAGTATAATGTAAAAATTTTCAACAATGGCCCTCAAATACGCAGTCATTTTCCTTCTTCAATAATGTATTTTGAATACAATTCGTAAGCAATTATTTGGAGTAAAATTTTTAAATACGTAGGATACAATTCTGAATTTAAATTAAATTACTAAATACTTATTGGAAAAAGACAAAATGCACTTACTAAACACAGTCGAACCTCGGTTGTCAATTCCATTACTTGTCAAATAAATTGGTTTTCAAATGGGTGTTCGAGAAAAAATGTCCTGGTTTTCGTACATTCTCTTGGTTGTTGTCAACAGACAAGTTTTCGTGTGTAGGGAACAGGATGAAGCGGCTCAAGTCATGTGCTCACGGAATGCACACCGGACAATGGGTCGAGAGCGTGGGTGCAAGTCAGCATAGCCACTAACTCATGTGCTGTAAACATCTCTTGAGCTTTTTTTGTTGTACATCTTATGAACTTTTTTTGTTATTTTGCAGTTTTGGTGCAATGTACAATGACAGTGCAATGTCTCAATTTAGACAGGTTTTTAGTGAGACAAAGAACCAGTGAGCCAGAACAAGTGTTAGTGGTGAAAGAGAGAGAAAGAAGAGAAACAACATTAGCTCTCCTCTGACAGGTAAGAGGCAGTTAAATTTTCATTTACTGTACAGTAGTATTTCATTTAGTACTCATTTTTACAGTTTCCCTGTGCTGTATAATTTTATACATTGTTTTATGTAGTAGTTAGTATATTATTATACTGTCATTTTGGGTCTGGAATGGATTAATTCTGTTTACATTATTTTTTATGGGAAAAATTGCTTTAGCTGTCATCGATTTTGGTTGTCGAATCGACATCTGGAACAAATTAAATTTGAAAACCGAGGTTCCACTGTACTTACTGGAAAAACACAAAATGCAATTTAAGACTTGTCCATGTGAGTGATCCTTTTGAGAACTTGTTTGAGCATAAAAATATGCTCAAATGAAGAAACACCAAGGGAACAGAAACAATGTTAAGATGAGAAAAGCGGTGAAATAAGATAGCTAAAATGAAGGGTGGAAAAAAATAAAATGACCATAGTACAGTAAGACTGAATGTTTTGTGTGATGAAACAATAAAACAGATGTGGTCTTCATATTTAACTTAATACATGAACTCATAGCTGTGCCAGTGTACTAGGGGCTCCTGTACATACTGTTTAATGTGATTACCGTACAAACCTTTCATCCTGAATATGATACCCATTATATATGTAATAAAGAAATTATGCTCTGCACCTTACAGATGTAATAAATGAAGCAAAATTAAAAGTTCTAGCACTGAGTGAAAGTTTAAATGATTAACAAAATCTGAATGGGAAGGAATTAGGTCAAAAGTATTTAAATTCGTTAAGTTCGTAAAAAAAAGAAAGAAAGAATTAAAGGTGATATGATGGAATACAATACCAACAAATTGATAAGTAAGACATGTGCAACAATTAGGTATCTTTATTCCGAAATGTTTAGCCTACTTATTGTTCCAGACTATGGAGTAGAACTCTTCTCCAGGCAGAGGGACTGATCACCTCAAAACTATATCTTCCAGGGTGACGGACTGATTACATTGTCTATACATCTCTACTTCTTCTGTTGCCTCTGTATTCGATTAGAGAAGCCTATTGTTTAGGTAAAACGTTTCTGAATAAAGATATCTAACAGTCGCACATGTGTCTTACTTATCAAGAATTAAAGGTGAGGAGGTACTGTTGAACGAACAATTATGGAAAGAATAGAAGGCATATGAATGTATTACTCAAAAATGCTTTGGTTGCTAATCAAAGTGCGATAAAAGAAGTTATTATTGTTCCTGCTAGGTAGTCACGGAACTCACTAAAGTTCAAGCTTTTCAGCTCCTTGAAATTTCAAAGATTTCTGATCCTAAGTGCAGTCACATTTCTGTTTTCTCTTTTTCCAAATTATGCAGTATACCTCTGGTGAGGCACTGTACATGGAAGCTAAGTAAACATACATTGCAGTAGTTGCACAATGCATGACAAAGCCTACTTGAATTTTCTCTGAAAAGAACAGTTGTCGGAGCAAACAGTTTTAAGGAATATAGAAGAAGTGGGAAGTGGAACAGAATTCTTCCTCCGTAAGCCATGCGTGTCATAAGAGGCGACTAAAATGCCGGGAACAAGGGGCTAGTAACCCCTTCTGTATATATTACTAATGTTAAAAAGAGAAACTTTTGTTTTTCTTCTTGGGCCACCCTGCCTCAGTGGAATATGGCCGGTTTGTTGAAAGAAGAAACGATTGTAAACAAGTTGTGTCGCTTGAGAAAATACACGCTGAAATGTAAAAGTATATAATTTTAATGAACTGCAGCTGGCACAACGAGATTCAGATGTAGATGGAATGTGATGGAGAAAAAAAAAAGGTGTATATTCATAAAATTATTTGATACTTCTTAAACACATGGAGATAATAATTTAGAGAAAAAAACCTTATTAAAATATGGGCCCAGCAGACAGGTGAAAAATTTACAACATTAAGATAGGTATACAGTATTTAGTTACATAGCATGTGCTAAGTGTGTACTGAATATTAAATTGTCTGAATTCATAATATAAGGTGAAGGATACTTGTGGCCTATCCACGGCAGCACTGGATAGGTTTTATAGGTGCACTCAGCTCATTTCCTGCAATAAATAATAATAACAATGATGCAGTGATAACTGCTGAAACTTATTTTTTAACTACATTTATATTACTAAAGAAAACATACTCTCTGTTCACAGTTAATGAAATACTGTAACTACAAAGGATTATTATTATTTCTCTGATTAATGATTCATCTCTTTAGTTACTCTTTACTTCAGACTGGGGCTGCAGAGATGATGACCTCTAAGTAATATAAATTGATAGCAAACAACATGCACACTGTATCAGCAGCAATTGTGTCAAGTGCTCTTTCAATGACAATTTAATGCCTGCAGCTATTTAAAATTTCTAGGGAAAATACTGTGTAAGCCAGTCCATCATAAAAGAAAAAGTCCCAGAGGGAACAAGACAAACTAAGTACGTATTCACATTATATAAATGTACTTCTTGTAAATGAAACATTTGTACTCCTATATTATAATACTGTACAGTATTTTACTTAAAATTTCTTAATACTTACTGCTGCTTCCCAGCCTTCTATTTCTCCAGCAAGGCGATAGTGATGTTTACGTAGCTCAGAAAGTTTGGAGCGTTCTGTATCGAGCTGCTTCTCTGTTTCTAAGACCTTAACAAGAGTTTCCATCTCCATCCTTTTAGTATAGTGCAAACTCAGCTTTGAAAAGTCCAAGGTACCTGAAAGAAACCGAGAATACAAGCTGAGGTGTGCATCATAGCAAAAATTAGAATGGGCGAGTTACTAACTCTTTGCAGATAACTAGCATGAAATGAGACTTCTATAATAGTTAATTGTAATTTTCAACATTGATTATGTAGACTTATTATTATTGTCCTGCCTAAGGGCAATCGGGTGATGGAATATGAAGTGTAAATATTATGCAAGAAAACATTCGGAGTGTTGGAAGGATTGAAGATGGAGGTGATGGAGTTACTAAAAGTGTTTGTCAGAGGGCTGAAGAGGGATTGAGGTGGTTTGGTCATTTAGAGAGAATGGATCAAAGTAGAATGACTTGGAGAGCGTATAAATCTGTAGGGGAAGGAAGGCGGGGTAGGGATTGTCCTCGAAAAGGTTGGAGGGGGTAAAAGAAGTTTTGTGGGTGAGGGGCTTGAACTTCCAGCAAGCATGTGTGAGCATGTTAGATAGGAGTGAATGGAGACAAATGGTTTTTGGAACCTAACGAGCTGTTGGAGTGTGAGCAGGGTAATATTTTGTGAAGGGATTCAGGGAAACCAGTTAATTGATTTAGTTGGACTTGAGTCCTGGAAATGGGAAGTACAATGCCTGCACTTTAAAGGAGGGGATTGAGATATTGGCGGTTTGGAGGGATTTTCTGAACTGTCGTATCTTAGCGCCTCTGCAAAGACAATGATTATGTGTGAGTGAGATGAAAGTGTTGAATGATGATGAAAGTATTTTCTTTTGGGGATTTTCTTTCTTTTTGGGTCACCCTGCCTCGTGAGAGACGGCCGACATGTTAAAAAAAATTATTATTGTAATTATCATAAAATTACTGAGTAGACAACTTTGTCTTTTCTTATTCCTACTGTTAATCGAGTAACTTACCAGCAATTGCTACTTTATCCCGGCAATTTTCTGCGGTTGCAACAACAGTACCTGTCAATCTTGATATCGTCTTGGCTGTGGCATTAAGGTTACCCAGCTTGACACTAGATTTGTCAGCTTTCACTCTAGAAGCCATCACCAACTGCATGGAGGAAGCAGCAATCTCCCGGGAAGCTACTATCACTTCTTCAAACTTGCCTTTACCACTCACAACTTGATCAGCTGCTGTCCTATATCATATTTATGTTATTTTAGGTTACATGTACTGTAAATCAGATTTAAATAAAAGTTATAAATCAGTAAACTGAAATGTAAAAATGTTAAGTTATTTAAAACAGTGAACAAACTTTTTGATAAGTAGTTTAGTTATCTAATGAATTTCATTACAACCATAAAGAATATTAAATTTTGTAATCATTACAAGGCTCTTGCCTAAAAGATTTTGTATTGTGAAAGACCTATACTATAGACCCAATCATATATTCTGGCTCATTTCCCTGGCCTCTAATTATTATTAGTACATTCATGGGGAGAGAGGTAAACACTAAATCCATAGGGGTCATACATCATTCAGATTTGATTCAAGGAACTGGAGTACTGGTCAAGTTCCTTAGATCAAGAGCTCCTTGTCAGCATCAAGGAACCTCCCTTGAGGGGGAGGGCTGACCTCTAATACATTCAGTAATTAATAAGATGCAAACATACAGTACCTAGAAAACTTATCCTAAAGTCTTCTTGTAATCATCTATGTTGCTTTCTTTGTTAACATTTTTTTATGATTTTCACTCCAATGTCTGTTAAAGCGACCAAGTGATACTTTCCCTGGCTCCCTTTTTTAATGTACAAGCAAATTACTTTTTTTTTTTTAACCTTATCATCCCTTCCAAATGTCTCCCATGCCATTTTTTTTCAATAATGGTAATATGAGAAGGAATTATCATTTCTTCTATCAATGATTCTTTTCTCTGGTGAAAAGTGCACTGCAACAATCTGTGAAGGTCAGCTAAACATGTCTTAATTTTTATTTCAAATTTTCATTTTCATTTTTGGATTCCACCGATGTCTTCATTTCAGGTAGTCTTTTTTGTAAGCAACACTAAGTAAGTGCTAAACCTATTGAGGTGTGGGAAATAGGAGGGAATTAGGTTTAACCCAATGAAGAGAAGGGTAGTTTTAATTTCTTGTATCAAAAGTCCTTCACCAGTGAAGTCCTATAGCACCTAAGACAAACTGTGCAAACTGCTGCTGAGATATGAGTAAGGTCAAAGAGAAGACCCATCAATAGCAGCAAGAGTATCCCTTTTATTTCTCCCACCATTATTTCTATACATAACAAAGGGCACCAGTTCTATATGAACCAATAATGCTTTTAACATCAATCAGGAAGATGTATGTATGTATGAGTACCTACATGAGAGCTTGGCATGCAATAGCAACGGTTTTTGCACCCGAGAGTAGACCCTCCGTCCAGCGATGATTGCGTTTGTAAAACTCTCGAGGGGAAGCTCCTCCTTTCCCTGCATCCACTATTTCTTTCTGAAGCTCTGCTGCCCTCTGAACTAATAATCTAACTGCTGCCATCAAGTCACTGCAGGTTCCAAGAATGCTTTCATTTACCTGTGGACAGTAATACAAATAGAACATCGAATCTGGTCCTCTAAATAATTTTTTTAATTTTAATAAAAGTGAATCATTTTTTAGTTTGACTAGATATAGAGAATTATACGAGTAATTCTGAAAACTAAATTACATTAACTTCTGAATGAAATAATATCAAAACGTGGTTAAAAACATTAGATGCATACCAGAAATCCTGTCATATGCACTTCAAACAAAGAAGGCTGTTTAAAAAAACAAATATTAAATAACTTCTGAAAATTTTCTAATGAACATTTTCAATATATGTATTATTTTTTCTTTTATGCATTACATGAACAAAATCATACATAAACATTTGCAAATATTAACAATTACTAATCACAAAAACACTATATCCACCCTCTAATACAGTAAATTAAGAAGTCAACAAATGCACATTACTTATTGCTATACAGCCTCTCCTCACTTAACGACAGAGTTCCATTCCTAAGACCACGTCAGTAAACGAATTCATCGCTAAGCGAGGAGCATACTATAATGGTAGTGGGTTTGTTTTAACCGTCTTTGATATCGTTTTAATGTCACCTTTGCACCATTTATAACATTTCTCGTACATTTTTAAATGTTTATAAAGTAGTGTACTGTATATTAAAATAAACAGAATAGAAGAAATCAGCTCTAATATTCTTTCTTCTTTCTTTCAACACGTCGGCCGTTTCCCACCGAAGCAGGGTGGCCCAAAAGAAAAAACGAAAGTTTCTCCTTTTACAATTAGTAATATATACAGGAGAAGGGGTTACTAGCCCCTTGCACCCGGCATTTTAGTCGCCTCTTACGACACGCATGGCTTACGGAGGAAGAATTCTGTTCCACTTCCCCATGGAGATAAGAGGAAATAAGAACAAGAACTAGTAAGAAAATAGAAGAAAACCCAGAGGGGTGTGTGTATATACATATGCTTGTACATAAATGTGTAGTGTGACCTAAGTGTAAGTAGAAGTAACAAGACATACCTGAAATCTTGCATGTTTATGAGACAGAAAAAAGACACCAGCAATCCTACCATCATGTAAAACAAATACAGGCTTTCGTTTTACACTCACTTGGCAGGACGGTAGTACCTCCTGGGCGGTTGCTGTCTACCAACCTACTACCTAGATATAATATATATACATTATTTAGGTATGCATACTGGTCAGAGCCCATAGTATGTCCAAGGCGTCGGTAAACGAGTACGTCGCTAAGTGAGGAGAAGCTGTAGTTAATAACATTCTGTTAGTTCAAAAAATGCCATGTTCCTGTCACAGTTCAAATTCCAAGGGCAAGAACTGCTGAAAATAGTTATCATAGCAAAGATACTTAACGGTTAGTAATACTAATAAACACAGGTTGATAAAAATAGTTTACTAATTAATATCAACACAAATACAGTGCTTCATGAAAAGTAAAAGCTGACTAAGTAATTGTGAAAATAATTCTTAGTAAGAAGCAGTGGCGGCTTGTCCATAGGAGCTGCAGTCCCCCCAGATGCTCACTGCCAGATTTGGCAAATCTTTTCAATATATCACTACAAACTGGCATAGTGCCAGACAAGTGGAAAAGGGCAAATGTAATACCTATTTACAAGGCAGGTGACAGGTCCTTAGCTTCGAACTATAGACCAATAAGCCTTACCTCCATAGTTGGTAAATTTATGGAATCAATAATTGCAGAGGCAATTCGTAGCCATCTTGAAAAGCATAAATTGATTAATGAATCTCAACACGGTTTTACAAAGGGGCGTTCATGTCTTACGAATTTACTAACTTTTTCACTAAGGTGTTTGAGGAAGTAGATCATGGTAATGAATATGATATTGTGTATATGGACTTCAGTAAGGCTTTCGATAAAGTTCCACATCAGAGGCTACTGAGGAAACTTAAGGCACACGGAATAGGAGGAGAAATTTTTTCCTGGGTAGAGGCATGGTTGACTAATAGGCGGCAGAGAGTTTGCATAAATGGAGAGAAATCAGAATGGGGCGTGTCTCAAGCGGTGTTCCACAGGGGTCAGTTTTGGGCCCCTGTTGTTTACAATTTACATAAACGACATAGATGAGGGAATAAATAGTAGCATAAGTAAATTTGCTGATGACACCAAAATAGGCCGTCCAATTCATTCAAACGAGGACATTAGAGCACTCCAGGATGATTTGAATAGACTGATGCAGTGGTCGGAGAAGTGGCAGATGCAGTTTAATGTAAACAAATGCAAAGTTCTAAATGTTGGGCAGGACAATAACCATGCCACATATAAGCTGAATAATATAGATCTTATTACTTGTAATTGCGAGAAGGATTTAGGAGTTCTGGTTAGTAGTAATCTGAAGCCTAGACAACAGTGCATAAGTGTTCGCAATAAAGCTAACAGAATCCTTGGCTTCATATCAAGAAGTATAAATAACAGAAGTCCTCAGGTTGTTCTTCAACTCTATATATCTTTGGTTAGGCCTCATTTAGATTATGCTGCACAGTTCTGGTCACCGTATTACAGAATGGATATAAATGCACTGGAAAACGTACAGAGGAGGATGACAAAGTTGATCCCATGTATCAGAAATCTTCCCTATGAGGATAGACTGAGGGCCCTGAATCTGCACTCTCTAGAAAGGCGTAGAATTAGGGGGATATGATTGAGGTGTACAAATGGAAAACAGGAATAAACAAAGGGATGTAAATAGCGTGCTGAAAATATCCAACCAAGACAGGACTCGCAGCAATGGTTTCAAGTTGGAAAAGTTCAGATTCAGGAAGGATATAGGAAAGCACTGGTTTGGTAATAGAGTTGTGGATGAGTGGAACAAACTCCCGAGTACCGTCATAGATGCTAAGACGTTGTGTAGTTTTAAAAATAGGTTAGATAAATACATGAGTGGGTGTGGATGGGTGTGAGCTTGTACTAGGTCAGATGCAGTGCTCCTTCCTTAAGTGAATGTAACCTGACCTGTACTAATTCCTTAAGTGGAAGTGACCTGACCAGGTGGTCGACTGGACAATTATATGAGTGGGTGCGGTTGGGTGTGAATTGGTCCTGACTAGGTTGTGCTACTAGGTCAGATGCAGTGCTCCTTCCTTAAGTGAATGTAACCTGACCTGGCTGGGTCGGGGCATTGGCTTAAGCCGTTGGAGATTTGGACCTGCCTCGCATGGGCCAGTAGGCCTGCTGCAGTGTTCCTTCTTTCTTATGTTCTTATGTTCTTATGACTTCTTCAACCTTACGCTAAAATAATTTGCAACTGACAAATATATTACAGGAAAAATCTTTTGTATGTTGTTTTCAATTTATTTATAAGCAAATTTTTAACTTTTTTGTTGAAACGAGATAAAAAATGATTAAAAATAGAAGTTTGATGCGGTACGATAGTATAGGTATTACTGGCACTATGAGCCGCCACTGGTAAGACGTACGAAATATTTTCAAAATATCTGAGGGAGACTACTGGATAAACATAAGATGATATCCAGAGGGGACTTGAAATTTACACATCAAGTTAGTTATACCACATTACTTTTGACATCAGAAATACACAAAACACTTAAAAACTGTAAGGAAAAACTTAAGTTACAACTGCATCTCTGCACCTTTCCTAACTTAATCTGAAAATTGATAAAATTAAGTAAATTTATAATATTTGAAACATACTCAATATGCACATCAGTAAAATTCTAATTATCTCCTCATTCTTACAAATATTCAGTAAATACAAAATATATAAAAATGTACATTAATATGCATCCTATTTTTTAGGTGCTACATCATTCTATAGGGAACAAAAGAAAATTATGTAAACTAAATCTAGGTAAATAAAAAAATAAATAAACAATACCATTTTTCACCCCAAGGGACAGTGACCAAAAGAAGAAAACCCATTCATCATCACCCATTTCTTTGGTGTCTTTCCAGAAGATCTATTAAAATTGAAGTGACCTACTGAACCCTAACATCTCCATCTAAACCAAACCACGGGTGGGGTTCAACCCGCGGTCAGAGAGTCTCAAAACTCCAGACCGTCGCGTGTTCGAACCCCACCTGTGGTTTGGTTTGTTTGCAATTGTGTCATTACGATTTCGTGAATCTCCATCTAACCTTAAAAAGTGCGGGTACAATACCTCTCACCTCCAGAACTCAAATGGTTTACAATGTATCCCTTCATGGATATTACCTTGCTCTCATTCCAACAGTTTGTGATATCTCATAAACCTTTTGTTTTCACTCATTCACACATGCCTGATGGATGCTAAAATACTTTGATATAACTTACTTCTAGCTGTGTGCCTGTATCTTTAGCTCGAGAATTTTCTAACATGGCAGTGAACTTTTCAACAGCATCCCTAATGGCAGAATCCATATTCTCCATTTCTCGCTGTACTACAGAAGCCATATCTTCTATTCCAGGACTATGATCTTCACACAAGGAAACCAGTGAGCAGCACCTATAGATAAAATGTTTTTGTAAATAATGGATAACATGATTCTAGAAAAATATTCATGGAAAAAGTTAAGTTTATAATGGTAATTCAGCAGTGCATGGCAGAGGTGAGAGAGATGGTGCAGAATGGGGATAGGAATAATGTTGAGGAAAAGACACAGACTGTAAGGATGGGACTCAACTGATGTAGCAAATTAGTGTTGGTTAAGAACCACAGAGTCTGCAGCAAAGAAGGGATCACCAGAGAAATGGGTGGGAAAAGTTAGCATATCAGGATACTGACAAAGATTTTTAATATGGGTACCAGGCACCCATATTAAAAAAAAGTAGGTACCAACCAAACAAAGTCAAAGAAAAAGGGAAACTGACTGATTAAATGTTTTTTTTTATACTTTATATGAATATAGATGTAGCATTCTTAAAAATAAAATTAAATGACTAAAATTAAAAGACATTATAAATTAGAAAATCTACATTTCTGAGACTTAGGAGAATGATGAACATTCAGTGGTTCTTTTATTATAATGAATGACAATGATGGTTTAATACTACATGTCCAAGCTTTCTCGACTGAAGTCAAGCCGAGTGGCTTTTGAGATGTAATGTGCTGTCAGTGGACAGCAACTTAACATTAATGAAGGGATGAAGGGAGACAGCTACTGAATGAGTGATGGTGAAGGTTTCCTTGTTTGGGTCACCCTAAATTGACGAGACATTGCCAATGTGGTAGAAGATAAATAACAAGAAAAAAATAATACCTCTCAAACTTTTCCTTGGTTGTTAAGATATCCGCTAGAGCTTGTTTTGTACGTATCCTTCCAAGGCTATCAATACATTCCTTGGCAAATTGCTCCAGAGAAGCAACAAGATCTGTTGAGATATTATTAAAATTAAGGCACTTCAAAGTATATTTTTAAGACTACAATAACTAAATAAGGCATTAAAAGCGTTTCTTTCTCGGGTCATCCTGAATCAGTGGGAGACAGCCAATGTGTTTGTATTTATCCATCTAGATAATAGATTGGTAGACAGCAATCATCTAGGAAGTTACTCCTGTTGAGTTATACGAGTGTGAAACAGAAGCCTATTTTATTTCCATAAGGTACAAAGTTTTTATAAAGTTAGACAATAATAGTACAATTTATACATATGGAAAAGTCCCTGGTTATGCACAGCATTTTGGGTAAGCTAAAAACATGACAAAATTTATAGATTTTTTTAAACACACTGGCTGTCTTCCACCGAGGTAGGGTGACCCAAAAAAGAAACTTTCACCATCATTCACACTATCACTGTCTTGACAGAGCCAAACAGATATGACAATTTAGATGGCTCTCCAAACAGCAAATGTTCCCACCCCTCCGTTACAGTGCAGGACTGTACTTCCCACCTCCAGGACTCAAGTCCAGCTAATTGGTCTCCCTGAATCCCTTCGCAAAATGTTACCCCGCTCAAACTCGAACAGTTCGTCAGATCCAAACACCATTTGCCTCCACTCACTCCTATCTAACATGTTCATACATGCCTGCTGGATGTCCCAGACCCTTGCACACAAAAACCTTCTTTACCATTTCCCTCCATCTTATCCTAGGACGACCCCTACCCCGCCTTCCCTTCACTACAGATTTATACACCCTTTAATTCATCCTATTTTGATCATCCTCTCTAGATGATCACACCACCTCAACAACCATTCCTCAGCCCTCTGGATAATACTTTTAGTAACTCAACCAGTTCACATTTATGATGAAGACATAAAAATAGTAGTCTGAGTATATAACAAAATTTTTGTCTAACTGGTATGAATAAAATACTTAAATATAAAAAAAAAAGAAATAAGAAGACTGACTCACTTTCTGCATGTTCAATATTTGGGCTGGCATGTGAGGTGGCCTTTGCATACAGTAGGAAAGTAGCAATGTAATGAGCAGTTGAGGAGATGCTGGTGATGAGGTATGGGGCTGCATGGAAATTGCTGATATACGATTCGTATGAACTCCAAAGCTTTGTCAGAGAATCTACCACCAATGCATGGTATGCCAGAGTGTATTCTGTAATACAGTGCACAAAATTAAAATCTGCTAATGTTAAGATTTATAGGCTTAATTTTCATGTACACTAATATATTTTTAATGAATTAACTTTTTATATCTGATCAATCAGTCAGGTTAAGCATTGTTAGGCTTGGTCAATATCTGGACGTGTGACCATATGGACACATTTTTGAACTTTGCTAGGAGAATCATGCTAAACACAGGTTTTCTATTTCTGACTACATACAGAATGTACCTTATAGCATGCAATATACAAGTATTAATTTTTAATTACAGAAAGAAATGAATATGGAAGCCACATATAGGGTCAAGCACCAAGCAAAAAGATAATGTAAAAGAAAAAGGTCATGTGAATTGCAGGGTTCAACCATACATTTACAGTTAATGAGACTTATGGGGGTCAAATTGAATATTTACTGTAATCTTCCTATAAACCATCAAATTAAAAATAAATTTAAATGCACTTGTTTCTATGACTTTCTTGTTGTTTGTATGTCATTACAGTATCAATGTACAGCTAGAGGGACAAGAGCTTTGCTCTGTTTCATGTTTAATCTATAGTTTAAATTTCTATTGGTTGTATCACAATCTTTCCTTGTACCTCACTGCACTGTTCTTGCACTGTGAAGAAAAACTCTGTAGTATCTCATTTCCACTGCTTTTTTATTAGTTTACAACAGTGGCTTTTTGTTTTTCCAAGTTGATGGTATCAATTTTATTTTATCATTTTATGACACTACATTATTAGCACACGAAGGTACCCGAGAGGAATTTTGTAACCTGTTTTCGAACATTTTCTATTTTATTCACTTTTTTTTTTTTTTAGGTGTAGACACCACACTACCATTACAAAATACATTTCTGATCTAAATACACTGTGAATGTGTTTTCAGTATCTCTATTTTTGGGTAGAAACCTATCTCTCTCTCTCTCTATATTGTGAGTGCTAGCTAAAAAGGAAAAAATTACAGATAAAGTACACAAGAAAATTCCTTAAGGTTTTGGTTACATCAACATAAATAATGCAATACTAAAATCAAGTAGATTTTTATTTATTTTATTGTGTTAAACCCTGTGGACTTATTCAGCAGTGGTGGAGGCTCCATCCTCCATATGCTACTTATGACACACTACTCTTGCACCTAAGTCTAAGTAAAAACTTGTCTACTTGGCTTTAATTACTTATCCAAGTGATTTCTGGCATTCATAAATTTGGGCATCTTTATCATTATGTGAATTTTTATTCTATATCAGTAAAGAGAAATAACTTTCATCAATTAGATTACTAATACATATATTAAAATTTTAAATATTAAAAGAATCAAGTAGAACCAGCTTAAACTTACCTGGTGTACACTTGATATCTGCATGAGTCTCAAGATCAAAGTGGGAGAGAGCATGTGAGACCACAATCAATGCTCCATCCACAGCTCCTTCAACACACTTGTGAACACCACCTTCCCAGCTACTCTGGACAACTGTCACCTACATACAAGATAAAAATCAGTCTTAGAAGTTTTATCTAAAATTTACACACTATCTTTGTCATCCTATTTTGTTCCATCCTCTTCAAATCTCAAAAACCCCTTCTCAGCCCTCTGAGCTGCACTTTTTAGCTCAATGGCTATCTCCCACCAAAGTAGGGTAACCCAAAGAAAACACATTCACCAACATTCACTCAAATGCTGTCTTTCCTGAAGTGTGATTACACCATAATCAAACCACCCCTCAAACTGAACATCCCCCCACCCCTCCTTCAGAGTGCAGGCACAGCCCTTCCCACCTTCAGGACTTAAGTCCAGCTAGCTGGTTTCTTAACACACTGAATTCTTTGTATAATATTCACACCACATCATTGCTCTTCAACATATTTACATTGCCTCTAGCCTTTACACTGCAAAATATGATTTTTTTTCAACATATCCCACCGAGGCAGGGTGACCTAAACAGAAAAACGAAAGTTTCTCTTTTTAAAATTAGTAAGTATACAGGAGAAGGGGTTACTAGCCTCTTGCTCCCGGCATTTTAGTCACCTCTTATGACACGCATGGTTTATGGAGGAAGAATTCTGTTCCACTTCCCCATGGAGATAAGAGGAAATAAACAAGAACAAGAACTAGCAAGAAAATAGAAGAAACTCATGTTAAAACATGATAGTATATAGTATATGCTTGTACATGCATGTGTATATCTGGAGTATACCTGGAGAGGGTTCTGGGGGTCAACACCCCCGCAGCCTAGTCTGTGACCAGGCCTTGTGGTGGATCAGGGCCTGATCAATCAGGCTGTTACTGTTGGCCGCACGCAAACCAACGTACGAGCCACAGCCCGGTTGGTCAGGTGCTGACCTAAGGGTAACCCCTAAGGGTAAGTAGCAAGACATACCTGAAACTTTGCATGTTTATGAAACAGAAAAAAAGTTACCAGCAATCCTACCATCATGTAAAACAATTACAGGCTATCGTTTTACACTCACTAGGCAGGACAGTAGTACCTCCCTGGATGGTTGCTGTTTACCAACCTACTACCTAGGAAAATATAATTATATAAGAATGAAAAAAAGAAATCCTAGGTAGTAGGTTGGTAGATACCAATCGCCCAGGGAGGTACTACCGTCCTGCCAAGTGAGTGTAAAATGAAAGCCTGTAATTGCTTTACATGATGGTAGGATTGCTGGTCTTTTTTCTGTATCATAAACATGCAAGATTTCAGGTACGTCTTGCTACTTCTACTTACACTTACACTTAGGTCATACTACACATGCATGTTCAAGCATATATATATACATACCCCTCTGGGTTATCTTTTATTTTTCTTACTAGTTCTTGTTCTTGTTTATTTCCATTTATCTCCATGGGGAAGTGGAACAGAATTCTTTCTCCGTAAGCCATGCGTTTCATAAGAGGTGACTCAAATGCCAGGAGCAAGGGGCTAGTAACCCCTTCTCCTGTATATATTACTAAATGTAAAAGGAGAAACTTTTTGTTTTTCCTTTTGGGCCACCCCCGCCTCAGTGGGATGCAGCCGGTGTGTTTAAAGAAAAGAAAGAAAAAATAAATAGCACACATGATGAAAAGGTAAAAGTATATCCTGTACAGAAAAAGTGGGGGTATTAACAGTGGAAAAATTCTGTAAGAGCATGATGATAAACAAAGCAAGCATGGACTTCTAATATGTAAAGCAAAGCTCTATTATTGTCATTTCCCTTTCAAGAACAGCATCCAAGAGAAAGGAATCAAGAGATTAATATAGAGTATATACATGTTACAGATCTTCTGTACTAACCTGGTAAGTAGCTTGTTGAGCTTGACTCTCCATTTCAGTGTTAAGATGTGATATATTATCCTGAAGATCTCTCACCTGGCCTGCCAGTTTATCCCTTTCGGTAGTCAATTCAAATATTTTTTTATTTAACATTTCTGTCTCCTGGAAAAAAAAAAAGTGAAAGAAATTATGTTTATAGATGTTTTAAAGAAAAGTTGCAAAGGTTAGTGGACGAGTTTGGGAGAGTGTGTAAAGGTAGAAAGTTGAAAGTGAACATAGATAAGAGTAAGGTGATGAGGGTATCAAACGTATCAAACGATTTAAAGAAAGAAAAATTGGATATCACATTGGAGAGAGGGATTATGGAAGAAGTAAATGTTTTCAGATATTTGGGAGTTGACGTGTCAGCGGATGGGTTTATGAAGGATGAGGTTAACCATAGAATTGATGAAGGAAAAAGGCGAGTGGTGCGTTGAGGTATCTGTGGAGACAAAAACGTTATCCATGGAGGCAAAGAAGGAATGTACGAAAGTATAGTGTACCAACACTTATATGGGTGTGAAGCATGGGTTGCAAATGCTGCAGCGAGGAGGACTGGAGGCAGTGGAGATGTCCTGCAAGGGCAATGGTGTAAAATTATGCAGAAATTCGAATGTGGAAATTAGGAGAAGGGGTGGAGTTACTAAAAGTATTTGTCAGAGGGCTGAAGAGGAGTTGTTGAGGTGGTTTAGTCATTTAGAGAGAATGGATCAAAGTAGAATGACTTGGAGAGCGTATAAATCTGTAGGGGAAGGAAGGCGGGGTAGGGGTCTTCCTAGAAAAGGTTGGAGGGAGGGGGTAAAGGAGGTTTTGTGGGCGAGGGGCTTGGACTTCCAGCAAGCATGTGTGAGCGTGTTAGATAGGAGTGAATGGAGACGAATGGTTTTTTGGACATGACGATCTGTTGGAGTGTGAGCAGGGTAACAGTGTTGAATGATGATGAAAGTTTTTTCTTTCTTTTTGGGTCACCCCTGCCTTGGTGGGAAATGGCTGACGTGTTAAAAAATTAATTATACAGTGGTACCTCGAGTTTCGTACAGCTTTCAACTCGAACAATTATGTAAGTGTATTTTTGGGGGTCTGAAACGGACTAATCTAATTTACATTATTCCTTATAGGAACAAATTTGTTCGGTAACGGCACTCGAACAACCTTCTGGAACGAATTACGTCCATAACTCGGGGTACCACTGTACATCAATACAAAGTATGGGAAGCTGAGGTGAGGGAATATAGGTGAGTAAGCTAATAACCTCCAAAAACAGAATTTTTTTTTTAAAATAGATAAATAAAAAAGAAATGACTTATTCTTGCCTAAAACTGTTGCTTGATGCTATGCAAGTATTTGGAGAGGGTTAATGTGGCCACATGCTTGTACAAGCATGTGGCCCAGCAGCTGCAATACCTGTACAAACATGTGGCCCTGCATAATACCTGTACAAACATGTGGTTCTGTACAATACTGTACAAATGTGGCCCTGCACAATACCTGTACAAATATGTGGCCCAGCAGCTGCAATACCTGTACAAACATGTGGCCCAGCAGCTGCAATACCTGGACAAACATGTGGCCCTGCACAATACCTGTACAAACACGTGGTTCTGTCCAATACCTGTACAAACATGTGGTTCTGTACAATACCTGTACAAACATATGGCCCTGCACAATACCTGTACAAACATGTGGTTCTGCACAATACCTGTACAAACTTGTGGTGCTGCACAATACCTGTACAAATATGCAGCCCTGCACAATACCTGTACAAACATGCACCCTGCACAATACCTGTACAAAAATGCAGCCCTGCACAATACCTGTACAAACATGTGGTCCTGCACAATACCAATATAAACATGTGGCCCTGCACAAAACTAGTATAAACATGTGGTTCTGCACAATACCTGTATAAACATGTGGCCCTGCACAATACCTGTACAAACATGTGGTAAGCAGTACCTGTTACCATTACCTACCACCACAAACACCTAAGGCCTGTAGAAAGTCAGCTCATTAAGTTTAGTGTAAGATAAGATTTGTTCAGACTTAATCTAAAGGGTTAGCAACCCAGGATAACCCAAGAAAGTCAGTGCATCATTGAGCACTATCTTATTTCCAATGGAGTCCTTTAATCTTATTCCCCAGGATGCAACCCACACCAGTCAACTAACACCCAGGTACCTATTACTGCTAGGTGAACAGGGACAGAAGGTGTAAGAAAACACGCGTAACGTTTCCACTCATGCCGGGGACTGAACAACAGACACTCGGCGTGTGGGAAATGTGTGCTGCCAACCAAACCACAGGACACCGAGCATTCCTTCCACAGAAAGTGGGCAGGGCTCAATATGGCCCTACTGTGGTGGCCCTCAAAACTACCGACACCAACACCATCAAGACTTCTCACACAACTTTTTCAGTCACCAACATTTTCAACAACTGTACCAGTATAGGTAGGGTATGTATTGTAGCCTCTTCTCTTCCTTGCTGAAGGTGCTAAGAAATCTTTACTTATTTTCTACCTTTTAATGGACATTTTACATGTAGTTATCACTATCAATTCCTCCTTTGACCTAATTCAGGCATTTTCAATTTTCCTTACATTTTTATAGCTAAGAAACCCTTCTACTTGATACTTGCCAAATTCACTCCCTCCTAGCCTTTTGGGCCCTATTATACTGCTCGTCAAAGTTTGAATGGAGTCTGCTTCCACAACTTCATTGAGATCGTTGCACTCCCCAACAACTGTGAAATTGAAGAAATATTTCTTGACATCTATGTGACTCGTATATGTCTAATTTTCAGCTATGTTTCTTCTTCAAGTCACCTGGCTCAGGCAGGAGACAGCTGTTGAGATTTAAAAAAAAAAAATACTATTATAGCTAGACTTGGATTCTGAAAGTGTTAAGTGCCTGCATGCTAAAAGAAGGGTGGGGATGCTGCAGTTCAGAGGGTCATTTGAAATGTGATTTCTGAGTGCTTCTGGCAAGAAAGCACTCAAAAGAATGATGGTGAATTAATTTTCTTTTTTATTGTTGCCCTACCTTGGTGGGAAATGGCCAGTATGGTTAAAATTATATGCATTTTTTTTTTACCTGCTCAGCTATACGAGTTACACTGCGATGAGCCTCTGCATCTTGTGTCACTTGAGATTGTAGTCTGTTTAGGGCAGCAGCAAGTTCATCTCTCGACCGCTGGGTGGATGCATGCGCTTCCTGCTCCATGGAGAGTTGCTTGTCTAGCTCTGCTTTCTGAAAAGGTAATTTTTAGATACATTTGCTCATTTGTAATTTATAATTTTATTAAAAGAATGAATGTACGATAGATTTTTAATTAAATTTTCATTGGAAAGCGCCTGGGGAATGGGGGGTATTCAGGTTCAATCCAAGAAAGGGAAGGATGAGTTCAAGTACTTGAAACCCAAGAGTCCCTCATTAACATGAAGGCACCTTCCTAGAAGTGTGTGTAACACAGAACATCAAGAACATAAGTGGATCTAGTAAAAGTGAACATAGAACACATATGGTGTATGAATGAGAACTGCCCTTTTTCCAATACCCCTTTAAACTCATTATGCTTTTTAAAGACCATGATTATTCTGATATGTTAAAAGAAAAAAACTTTAAAATACTGAGACAAAGTGTTTTCAAATGGGGAGCATATGATATAAAATGTTAGAAAAGGGCTAATGCAATGAAACGTGCAAAAAAAAAAAAAGGCATAAATAAAACACAAATGAAGTACTGAATGAAGCATAGTTAATGTGTTAAAAACAAAATACGTATGTCGAAAGATTGTTAAAAATATAATACCATACTGTGGTTAAAAAATTTACATATAAGTATTATGCTCACTAGATAGCACTAACCCAGCAGAGGGTTATACAGCACAGTGTAATTAAAAAAGAATTAAGATCCACAATATATTTAAAGAGATCATGTAACTTTACCCCTCTGATGAGATGTATGTGCTCGTCGCGCAGCTTCTGGTACACGTCCTTCATCTTAAGAAATTTTTCCTCTGCAGAACGTCTCCTTGTTTCCTCATCAGCTACTCTTGTTACTGCTTCTGCACTTGCTGCTGCTGCTTCTACTTGTGCCATGATTGATTCCTTGCTTTGTTTCTCAGCCAGAAGCTCACTGTCCTAAAAAGAAGAAAAAGGCATAACACCATGACTGGAACAATATATAAATAACCCGCACAATGGAGAAAAACTAATGATGTGTTTTGGTTCGACTAGGACCATTAACTAGATGGACTGAAACATTGTCATAAGTCTGTCTATGCGGATTATTTGTGTATTACTTGCTGTCCTATTTATGTGACGAGAACTTGGTTTTAATACTAGAACTATGATAGTTACAAGGTGATTCAAAAGAGGATGCTATTTTATTTGAAGAGAAAATGACCTTAGCGTAGAACTACAGTAGTCACATCACAACCTGATTCAGAAGATGCATCTTTTTTTTACACTTTTAATCAGAGCTTTGTTTTATGCCACACAGAATAAACTGGAGAATTCAGTGTGAAAATGTGAACATGTGATTACTTGATTCTGCAACATTTCCAAGTTTAAGTGGGAGAACAGGAGACAATTAAATAATCAAATAAAATTAATATCACTACAGAAACCTTAGAAAAAATATGGCTGTATTACTAGCAGCTCCTGATATATTCTTATGTTGAAGAATGTTTACGGCTGTGCTTGAAAAATGAAAAAAATATGAATTCATACATATGGTGTACATCACAAAAATAATCTAGACTCAAACTTCTGAAGTACTGGCCAAGAATATTATTAGTTTTTAGGATTCTTATGGTAAATGAGAAAGTCAGAATAGTCTGTGTAATTTTTTTTTTTAACACACTGACTGTCTACCACTGAGGCAGGGTGACCCCCCTAAAAAAAGAAAACGCTTTCACAATTATTCACACTATCTCTTGTCTTTGCAGAGGCACGCAGATATGACAGTTCAGATGTCACTCCATACAACAAAAATCCCAAACCCCTCCTTTACAGTGCAAGCATTGTACTTTCCACCTCCAGGACTCAAGTTCAGCTAACCGGTTTCCCTGAATCCCTTCACAAAATATTACCCTGTCCAACAGCTCGTAAAGTCAAAAAATCATTTGTCTCCATTCACTCCTATCTAAGAACATGCTCACATATGCCTACTGTATGTCCATGCCCCTTATATACATAAAAAGAAAATTCTACGAGAGCAAATTTTGATATACAGCATCAATAATATCTTCATTAGAAACAACTACCACTGTTTATTACAATATTCTTTATTTTATCTAATCTTATTAATCTGGCAAATAATATTACCTAAGAGGGAAATAGAATTAAAGCAAATTAAACATAATTAAAATCACTTCAGTTCAAAAGGAGCCATGTATGACTCAGAATTTTTTATTCCAACTCACCAGTTCAGCAATTGTTGATTCAAGATCATTAATACGAAGTCTAAGTTGTTCTTCATTGTGTGTAGCATGGGAGCGTGATCGCTGCACCTCAATACGCATGGCCTCCAACTCCGCATGAAGAGCTTCTATGAGTGACTCCCGCTCTGCTACTACCTCAGCCAGAGACCTATTTTGAAACAATGAATATAGTCTCCTTAATTACTATTAAGATTAGTATACTTTTATGTCATTACATGTCTTGTAGCCTTTAAAAAATTAGCTCCTTAATACTAACTGTATTTATCCTTTTTTTTATTTCTAATTTTTAACACACCAACTGTCTCCCACCAAGAAAAGATCCAAAAAAGGAAACACGTTCACCATCATTCACTAAGTAGCTGTCTTATCAGAAGTGTAGAGATCACATTTCAAACAATCCTCCCCACTGCAACATTTGCATGGTAATGCAAAACTTGTCTTGTATACCCATGAATACTTTTAATTAAATTCCTGTGTTAGCTTAAGTCTTGCTCAAAAGGCTGAGCATTATATAATATGGCCTTTGGAAAAAATATTTCCATGTACATGTACTCATACTGTCTCACACCAATGACTAATTTGTTTTATGAATACATGTACAGAATTGTACTTGAATTACAGTACAGTGGACCCCCAGTTAACGAAAAAACTTCATCCCAGAAGCCTGCTCAAGTGCCATTACCGAACGAATTTACTTCCTTAAGAAATAATGTCACGTAGGTTAGTCTATTTCAGACCCCCAAAAATACACTTCCACAAGCACTTACAATATTATTATGTACTTACATAATTGTACGATTTCCGGGGTGTTCGTTAACCGGGGGTCCACTGTACTGTCCTATTATGCTGCTTCAGCCATCTAGAACATGAGTTTCTCAACCAATTAACCAGATGACCCACCAGTTTAAAGTTCACCCTGTTTGTGGCCCCCATTAGAGAAGCAGCCCACTGTCTGAAAAACTCTGATCTAATTCAAATAAGGATTTTCTGAATAGTGCAACACACTACTTTATAAAACCTTGAATTTGGTAATACAGTATTTACAAATGAAAGGGAACATTTCAAATTCTTGAATTCAGAATAGTGTAACCTCTGAAATACACAATTAACTTATTAAGGAGTGAGGCTAAATTTGTTCTAACTTTCAAAACTGCATCTTTAATTCAGAACTTTTTCCAGAATAAAACAAACATGTCACATTGCTATTTGTATTTTTCTATAATTAGAACACTTTTGCAAAGGCACTATTTTCATTAAGACATTGTAATCCCCATTTAACAACCAGGATGCATAAAAGAAAAAAAAAAAGAGGATGTTAAGTTAATTTCACACTCAACAAAACCCATTTTCCAATCAACAGTCCAGAAAAATACAGTTTTTTCCAATGAAACCTAAATTTTTAATGAATCACGACAGGCACCTACAGCCTGTAAACAAGATATGAACACGATATAGTAAATACAGGGTATGTCATCCCTCCCAAGAATATAATACAGTAGTTTTTCTATACAGTGGACCCCCGGATTACGTCATTATTTTGTTTCAGAATGCTGTTCAAGTGCCGTTACCGAATGACTTTGTTCCCATAAGGAATAATGTAAATTAGATTAGTCCTTTTAGACCCACAAAAATACACTTACAAAAGCACTTACAAAAATACACTTACATAATTGTTCGAGTTTGTTGTTGAAAGAAAGAATTGTTCGAGTTTGGAGCAGTACGTAATCCAGGGGTCCACTGTATTTTCATTAAAAGCCTAGGGAACGAATGGATTTGTTAGTTAAAAACAGGGTAGGGGAGTTAGTAGATGGGGAGCTGGAGGTATTGGGTAGATGGCGGGAATATTTTGAGGAACTTTTCAATGTCGATAAAAAAAGGGAGGCGGTAATTTCATGCACTGGCCAGGGAGGTATAACATCGCTTAGGAGTGAAGAAGAGCAGGATGTGGGTGTGGGGGAGATGCGTGAGGCATTGGTGCAGTATGCTGAACTCTGAGTATACAGTAATTACAAGCTTTCATACATTACCTGTAAAAATTAATAAAATTAAAATCACAAAGGATAGTGAATACTGTGTTTTACTTTTTAAAAAGTATACCAGTATGATTACTTGCCCATTATGATTGTCAATAAGGTCAGGATGTGGTGGTATAGGTGGTGGCTCAGGCTCAGATGTATCAATAAGAAGAGAGTCTGATGTATCGGCTGCTTCATGTTGCTCCTCTACGACCACCACTGGAGTTTCGTGACTCCGCAGCTCAGCTTCTATTAGGAAGTTTGGAGCATCCTGTACAACAACAAGAAAAGGGGAATTAAGCTATCCTGTACATGTACAGTGCTTATTTGTTCTATATCTATAACATTTCCTATATTAATTCAGATATGGCACAATTTGAGCAACTAAAAATTTAACTTAAGAAAATAGTGCTGCATTCTACAAGTTATGTAGAATCTTCATAATTTTGGGGGTATGGTCAAACACTATGGTAATATTTCACACACACTTTCATTACTTGGGCATTTTGAATACTATGTGGTTTCTTCAGCATACAATACGTTCACAGTAAACCCTTGATTTAATGAACTTCAGAAATGTGGGGAAAAATTCACTGAGTCAGTTGATTGGGAAACAAGAAATGAAGTCAATCAATTACAAAATACAGTGGTACCTCGACTTACGATATTTTTTCATTCCAGAATGCTGTTCAAGTGCCATTACCAAACGAATTTATCTCCTTAAGAAATGTTGTAAAATAGACTAGTCCTTTTAGACCCCCAAAATTACACTTACAAAAGCATTTAAAAAAATAAACTTACATAAAAGGGTGAGTTTGGGGACCATCGTAAGTCGAGGTACCACTGTAGTCTTATTGTAAAGATCATGACAAACCTCTCATCTCCGTCCACCACAACCACCATTACTGGCCACCCGCTTCCCACTTTAAGTATGTTATATCAAAGGTTTACTTCTTCTTTCCTTCAACACACCGGCCGTATCCAACCGAGATGGCCCAAAAGGAAAAATGAAAGTTTCTCCTTTTACATTTAGTAATATATACAGGAGGAGGAGTTACTAGCCCCTTGCTCCTGGCATTTTAGTTGCCTCTTACGACACGCATGGCTTACGAGGAAGAATTCTTATTCCACTTCCCCATGGAGATAAGTAGAAATAAACAAGAACTAGTAAGAAAATAGAAGAAAACCTAGTAGCAAGATGTATCTGAAATCTTGCATGTACTATATGAGACAGAAAAAAGACACCATCAATCCTACCATCATGTAAAACAATTATGTACAGGCTTTTGTTTTACACTCGCTTGGCAGGACGGTAGTACCTCCCTGGGTGGTTGCTGTCTACCAACCTACTACCTAGGAAAGGTTTACTTATAATTAAAATATGTTCGGCAAGATGGCCTATACTAAAAAAAAAAAAAATTGATGCTGAATACAAAGTAGGCTGAAGTTGGGTTAAATATCCTTCTCTAGGCTCATAAAGTCAGAGCCTTTGCTAATACAACATACTAAAAAAGAATCCTCATTAAAAACTTACTAAGGTTGAAAATAAAACATTCACATTTCTTGTCTTGTTTTTGCCCCCAAAAATTACCATATCACACCCGGACTAGTCATATACAAAAGTAAATGCATTTAGTAAAGAATGAAGGAAAAAAGTTCATTAACAATTCTGTACTGTTAACATAAAAGTCAAAACTTTTGGAAAAAAAAAAAAAAAAAAATAATAAAAAAAATACAGTGGAACCTCGGTTTTCGTTTGCCTGTTTTCGTTCATCGCCTCAGATTTCGTTGGACGTGCCGAACGTGTCGGCCATACCGAACGTGATTCTACGATATGTACGATACTAAAGCAGCAGGAGTCGATAAAGGCTATAGCGCCAACTAGCGATAAAGTGTAGCATTAACAGTGTAGCAAGTCGGTTTTCGTTTGCCTCTGTTTTCGTTCATCGCCTCAGATTTCGTTGGACGTGCCGAACGTGTCGGACATACTGAACGTGATTCTACGATATGTACGATACTAAAGCAGCAGAAGTCGATAAAGGCTATAGCGCCAACTAGCGATAAAGTGTAGCAAGTTAAGCGATTAAGCGATAGAAAAAGGACGACACGAAACTAACTCCTCCAATGTTGTTGGAGGTATATAGGGCCACTGACAACATACACTACCCTGCGTATCTTCCACCACCCTAAACCTCTGCCAGCATCTCTTCTCTATTATGTTTTTATACAATATTTCTTATTTATAAATTACGAACATTGTTTCAGTGTGACTAGTGGTGGTGGCTGCTGCCACCGTAACCACCAACACTATACGGCTTATGCTGTCAATGGCCCTGATAAACCCACCACCACCACTAGTCACATACATAATGACATATTTTATTCATTCTAGAGTATATATCATGCTTCTACATTATTAATATTGTTTATTATGTCATATTAGATGAACTGTGATAGATAAATAAGCCGTAGAGTTGATATTAGCGTCATATTGAAGCATTTTGTCCTGTCTCCAAACACACACTCCTCCCTCTTTCCTCCTCGCCGTTTTCCGTATGCCAACAAGATTCTTCAGTAAAGGTAAAAGTGATTTAAATGTTCATTTATCCATTTTATTAGTGCTTTATATTTATTTCTCACTGTTTTCTGTATGTAAAACTATAGTTATTCTCTATAAAATGTATTTTTTGTTAATACTTTTGGGTGTCTGGAACGGATTAATTGGATTTACATTATTTCTTATGAGAAATATTGCTTCAGTTTTCATCAGACTCTTGAATGGATTAATGACAAAAGCCGAGGTTCCACTGTAGTATTCACATTTCTTGATTTATCTTTACCCCAAAAATATAAGGATAAACACATGAACTTAAGTCAATTTACCCACAGTCTGGTGGGTAAATTGATTTCACATTTAACAAACAGTACATTAAATTCAGAATTGCCTTTGTTCGCTGAGTAACTTGAATTTTGAAATTAACAGTCCATTAAATCCAAATTATTTGTTTTGTTACGAGCATGGTAAAATAATCTCATCACTTGAAGTTTACAATAAAAAATTAATGGACATCCCCTTTTCCTATTAGTCCATTAAATCAAAGTTTCATTTTTTTTTTTAACACACTGTCTGTTTCCCACCGAGGTAAGGTGGCCTGAAAAAGAAGAAATACAGGTCGGCCATCACTAATCCGGCAATCAGTAATCTGCTACTAATTTTGGCTAACAATTTCAAATTTCCGGGGTTGCCACACCAACCTGCCACTACTGCTGCACAAGTCATTCCAATTTCTTTTTTCCATTTATTGTTATAACCTTCTCACATTTAGCTCTAGCCATGGTTCCAACAAATAAAGGAAATCCTTCTCATTGTGTAAAACACTTGCACTGTACATTGTCCATAAAAGATAAGGTGGCTTTAAAGCTACTGTCAGTCGCCATGAGCTCAGCTCACTCAGATAAGCTGTGACTGGTAAATTTTGGAATACATATGAGAGAATAGGTCTGTGTGGTAAGTGTGCACTATATACTAAAAAAAATCCTGCAGCACGCAGTGCACAATGAGGAAAAAAGTGTGATTGTGGTTTTGGTGTAAAACAGCAACTTTGCGGTGTATTTTCATGTCGTTTTTATGATTGTATTCGTTTTTTTCGTCTCATTCGATAGAATGGAAGATATAAACTGAGCTCAAAGTAGTGGAAAAGTTTGATTTTTGCCAATGTTCAAGAGTAAACAAATGAAGTCATCATCCAATACATGTCCAGCTGGCCGGTCTAATGTGTAGTTATGAATGGGTTGATATTATTTATACAATTACAATAATGCAGTAGTCTGCATAATAGTAAATCTTCTAATTTTTGTGTGAATAAAAATTCAAAATGGAAAGCAAGCATAATATAAGAGGGGGCCTGTAGACATGACTAATGAACAGAGAAAATGTTATTTTAGTGCCAGGAATGTTGCATTGTTTATTCTGGACCCTATTTTGAAATTGGCATTTCTTGAAATTTGTGTGAAACTGGCCAAATTATCGATTTCTGACCACTTTATTGGGTAGTTTAAATAGGTAAATGGGGGGTTTCTTGTACTCAATCCTCAGAATAGAAGAATTACTAGCAAAATAGCTATGAGTTTGGTAGACTGGAACAATGGAATGGGGCCAAAAATAGGATGTAAAGTGGGTGAAATTGCCGATGCGTAAATATCGCAATTGGGTTAAGTGTATTCTAACTTAACCACTCTGTAATCCGGTAAAATCACTAATCCGGCACCCTACAGGTCCTGATGATGCCGGATTAGTGATAGTCAATATGTACTCACCATAACTTACTCTATCACTGTCTTGCTAGAGGTGTGCAGACATTATACCTCACATACCCTTTATATTGCAATATCCAGACCCCTGCTTCAGTGTAGGCAATGTACTTCCTACCTGCATGTCAAGTCATACCTCCACTCACTCCTATCTAACACATGCCTGTTGGATGTTCAAGCCCCTTGTACACAAAAAACTCCATTACCCCCTTCTAGGATGACCCACTACCCCTTCTTCCCTCCACTACAGATTTACACACCCTCCAAGTCAGCCTGTTTCACTCCATCCTCTCTAAATGTCCAAACCATCTCAACAACCCCTTCTCAGCCCTCTGGATAATACTTTTAGTAAGCCTGCACCTCCTCCTAATCTCTAAACTACAAACTCTCTGCATAACATTCACACCACACACTGCCCTCAGACACGACATTATCACAGCCTCCAGTCTCCTTTCCGCTGCAACATTTAAAATCCATGTGTCACACCCATGTAATAGTGTTGGTACCACTATACTCTGGTACATTACCCTTTCTGCCTCCATGGATAAAGTTCTTTATTTCCGCAGATACCTTGAAGCACCACTCTCCATCTGCCCCTCGTCAATTCTATGGTTCACCTCTTCTTTTGTGGACCCATCCATCAACAAGTTCACTGCCAAATATCTGAATACATTTACTTCTGAGTGGAGACAAATTGTTTTTATTACTACTTGACATGCTGTTGGATTCAGGAAAGCTGGTTAGCCAGACTTAAGTCCTGGAGGGGATATTACAGTGCCTATGCTCTGAAGGATGGGTGGAGATATGTTGCAGTTTTTGAACTGTAGTGTGGGAACACCTCTGGCAAGACAGTGATGGAGAGAGTGATGATGCGTTTTCTTTTTCGGGTCACTCTGCCTCAGTGGGAAATGGCCGAGGCAGAGTGACCCCATACTCTCCCCTTCCAACTGATATTCAATCTTTCAATACATAAATTTTTTGTTACTCCCATGACCTTACTCTTTTCTACGTTCACTTTTAATTTCCTTCTTTTACATACCCTCCCAAATTTGTCTACCAACTTTTACAACTCTTCAGAATCTTCCAAAAGTACTGTCATCGGCAGAAAGCGACTGACATCTCTCACTTCAAAATTAGATTCTTTATCTTTTAATCACACACCTCTTCCCAACACACTAGCATTCACTTCTTTTACAGCCCCCATCTATAAATACATTAAACAACCATGGTGACATCACACATTCCCCTCTCAGTCACACTTTTACTGGAAAATAATCTCCATCTCTCCTACATACTCTAACCTGAGCCTTACTTTTTTTTTTTTTTCAACAAGTCGGCCGTCTCCCACCGAGGTAACCTACCACTTGTTCCATACACTTGCAACATCTGCCATATTGCACCCCTATCCACCCTACTGTATGAAAGACTATGATTATATACTAAATATAGGCCCCCTCTGTAGGCCTACACCTAACTAGCCCAGAGGGCTTTCACTGCCCTTGTGAAAACAGTCTCCTAAATGTCTCGGAGTTCACTCATTTGTAACTCTATAAAATAACTAAAATTCAAACTATTTTACTTTTGCACTTAAAAACTTTCATGTACATATAAAGAACATCAAATTTATTCTACTACTAAATTTATACTTTTATTATAATTAAAAAAAAACAACAACTAAACAGTACCTGTGGCAAAGCTGGCACCTGAATCAGTCCCTTGAAATATTGAAGATTCCGAGTATTATTGTAGAACTGCTGCAGCTGCTTAAACTGTTTATAGAACCTCGAGCGATGGCCACTTAGCATGTCCGTAGGAAGTGCTGCATTGGTATAATAATAATTTCAATTTCTTAAATTGTAAAATTATAGTCTAATTGAGCCTTACATTAATTATACTCCAAACAGACTGAAAGAATTCAGCAGGAAAATTCACTCCTAAATGCAACTATAGAATATTATTTGGAAAAATTAACTAATCAATTGGCTGGTTGTGGTGGTGGTCGACTGACCCATATATCCATAACAAAGCAAGAAACCAGTACATATAGACTAAGTTTCAGCCTATCCTGGATAGACTAAAATGTTGCCTAAAGTTTCATCTCCAATTTGTGGGCTAGTTGTGAGATTTTCTAGTCACAGTATTATGACATTTATTCTTCATTTCAAAATTAATTAGTCAAGGGTCTCTAAAGTTAAAATACAGAAATTCAGTTTTCAGATGGATATGATGACAATTTGCATATCTTCATCTACCCATTTTATCAGAATATACTGTACAAATCTGTGACATCAACTGCAGTTTACCTTAAAAACACAAATGAGAATAGTCAAACCCAAAATATTTGCAATAGTTCATTGTTGATGCTCTGAAAACACTGTCTGTTAACCGAGTGACAATTTTTCCTTAAACCTCTTAAGCTTTAATATGATGCAATTTAGTTTAAGTGTGTAGATGAGGTGCAACCTAGTACCCAAAGTAGGCTGGTGGAGAGATTATGGGAGATTGGGGAACTGAGAGCATCGTCCTGTACTTTGGCGGTAGGCCCTGTCAAAATGCAACAAAAAAACGTTTGCCAGCAATTACGTAAGAAACATATGTTTGGCATCACCTAAACTCTGGTAAACATGACGTAGTAGTATGGAGATTTTTTCAGTAACCCACAGACTATGATAGAGGGAGGTGTTGTCATACTCACAATTCACTTTTTCCACCATCTACAGAAGTTCCTGTCTATCACAATGGATTGATATTGGCTATGTATGAAGGATAAGACTCCTTACATCACTCTCCTGGACCAGGGAGTCCATGTGAACAAAATTGCAGACAGGCTGGGATACATTCCAGTCTACTGAACCTCCATAGTGTTACAAGAAACCTGCCTCATGGCACCACTCTCATTAGGAAGAAGGGATCTGGGAGACCCCTGAAGACATCCCCTGTGGAGAAAATTCTCCAGTAAAGGGGGTATCTCTTAGCCATCTGAGGGACTTAGCCAAGGTCGTGGAATAATGTGACTTTCCTACATGCCTGCTTACAAACACAATTTTAAGGAATTACTCCGTATACTGTAAAGTATGTTATGTGAACTGCTGTCTTACAAATAATGTTTTTTTTCAATAAGTAGGCTGTCTCCCACCGAGGCAGGGTGACCCAAAAAGAAAGAAAATCCCCAAAAGAAAATACTTTCAACATCATTCAACACTTTCACCTCACTCATGCATAATCACTGTCTTTGCAGAGGCGCTCAGATACGACAGCTGAAAATAAGTCCCTCCCAACTGTCACTATCCCAGATCCTTCCTTTAAAGTGCAGACATTGTACTTCCCATTTCCAGGACTTAAGTCCAACTAAATCAATTAACTGGTTTCCCTGAATCCCTTCACAAAATATTACTCTGCTCACACTCTAACAGCTCGTCAGGTCCCAAAAACCATTCGTCTCCATTCGCTCCTATCTAACACGCTCACACATGCTTGCTGGAAGTCCAAACCTCTCGCCCACAAAACCTCTTTTACCCCCTCCCTCCAGCCTTTTCAAGGATGACCCCTACCCCGCCTTCCTTCCCTTACAGATTTATACGCTCTCCAAGTTATTCTACTTTGATCCATTCTCTCTAAATGACCAAACCACCTCAACAACCCCTCTTCAGCCCTCTGACAAATACTTTTACAGACAATAAGCTCATTAATTCTTTTGAGCATTAACTACATTATTATACACCCACGCTCTCCTTTTGCATATGCTGTTGTAAGGTGGGGGTACTGCATGGGTATTCACTCATTATTGTAAACACTGTGCACTGCCTCACACAAGTACCTTGGTATGAGAAAATGAGGAAATTTTCAACAGTTGGTTGTCCTGCTATGCTACACATCTTTAGCCTCCCTAGTATGTGCCACCCAGTAAATTTAACAATGTTGTAATTACACATTTCCACAACTTATTCCAAAGTTGCAGCATTTAAATGTTTGATAGAATATATAGTATACAACATACTGTACAATAAACATTTATACACATCAGGAGAACTACTACTGTAGATTATTAAATTTTCTTTTCTTAACATGTGTACCATAGACCTAATGCATTTTAATTACAGTTTTTTTTTTTTTTTAAAACCTAACCCTCCCCATCTTTTTCAGATATCCTGACAAATTTGAGTCTTCTATTTCAGTTGAACCTAAAGTTCCTAAAATGAATATACAAGGCATTAAATTAAATAGATTATTTTTTAAAATTTGGAAGCAAAATCATTACAAATGAATAAATATTAGCAGCTTCCAATAGCAAGACATTAAACACTATATTCAAACACTTATGCTGCAGATATTGAATTTGCAAATCACTAAAATAAAATAAAATTAAGGCATAAAAACGAGCAGAATGTTTTTTGCATAGTACAAATTAAAATATAAGCAAAAAGTGCATCTTCATAAAGCCAAATAAAAAATAAACTTAAAATGCTAGTGACAAGCTTCCACCATCATTCCCCACATGAATGCTTATTAATTAGTTCAAAAAAACTTACATTCAAATGTGGGTTTATATTTGCTGGGAACTGAAAGAGATAGATGTGTCAATACCATTAGTATCCACAAAAATGTATTCTAGTAGTGCTGACTTGGAACACAGAAGACAAGCAATGGGAGCAGAAATATTGAAATTAAAGTGACATGATAAAAGATTATTTAGACACCATGCTTAATGTTTACAAGTAGTCCTTTGGGGTGTACCTCTACCAAACTAGTAATATAACATGAATAGTTTAATTAAGAAAACACAATAATATGGAAAAGACATTTATGTATAGTTCAGGACATTTATTAGAAATGTTTCGCTACGTTAGGCTCCTTCACATGCCAAAACGTTTCTTCTAATAAATGTCCTGAACTGCGTATAAGTGTACTTTTCCACCATACCATTTTTCAGAACACAATAATGATGGCTCTGTGTGCCAGATTCCTATCACATTCCATGATCAGCTATAACAACTAATGGGCGAAGTAGTGCCACTAGAGCCCGGCAAGTGCTGCCATTTGAACATTCCTCAGCTGTTAGCACCAACCCACAACTGTGGTACTTTGATAATTTAAATAGTCAAACACCACTACTCTGTAAGCAATGAGGCCAAAACCCTTTAGCAATACACATTCTTAAAAAACTACACCAAGGCTCAACAGGATTTTTTTTTCTTTTTAGGAAAAATCAGGGTGATTCAATTGTATCTCCAATACCACATTTCTTATCAGTTCTAATCGAACACAGTGCCAGTTCTAACCATTTTTTATGAAGAGGCAAGTTTCTCTTATCTTCTCAAATGGACTCATGAGACTGGAAGTCCATAACAAAGGCCAGCTCTTCATGCGAAAATCTTTCTTCTTTCAACACGTCGGCCGTTTCCCACCGAAGCGGGGTGGCCCAAGAGGAAAAACGAAAGTTTCTCCTTTTAGCAAAAATGTTTATTCCTTTACAGCAAAAATATTTCTTCCTATATAGTGATACTGGATATTCAGTTTCCCCCCCTCCTCTCTATCTCTCTCTCCCACTATTAGCCATATACAGTGGAACCCCGGATTTCACACACACCGGATATCGGACGTTTCAAATTTAGAACACTTTTTTGGGCATAATTTTGCTCCGGATTTTGTACCTTGTCCCGGGAATCGTACGTATCAGACGTGTCCACCCGCCGGGACGCCGCCTCAGTCTGGCTCTGTCACTGGTTGAGTGAGCATTCATCCGAAACATTTCACAATTTTTGTGCATGTTTATTAATTGCGACTGCAAAATAAGCCACCATGAGCTCAAAGAAAGTTCCTAGTGCCAGCCCTTTGCTAAAGAAAGTGAGAAACATGATAGAATTCAAGAAAAAGATTGTAGAAAAATACGAAAGTGGCGTACATTTAGCCGAGCTTGCCAGGATGTATAGGAAGTCGAAATCAACAATCTGTTCCATCCTGGCAAAGAAAGTAGAAATCAAGGAAGCTAAAGTTGCAAAAGGGGTGAATATGCTAACGAAACAGAGATCACAAACAATCGAAGATGTGGAGTTGTTGTTGGTGTGGATCAACGATAAACAGTTATCGGGAGATAGTGTTGTGGAAAAATATTACCCTGACCAAGCTGATACAAGCAGTATCTGCAACATGTTTAGTGACAATACCTTGTCCCATTTTAGGCAAATCTTAAAAAGATGCCAGAAACAGAACTCTCTGGACAGATTTTTAGTGCGACAGGGGTCCAGTGCCAGTAAAAGACAAAGAAGGAAAGTAACCCCAGAGAGGGCTTTGATACCTGAAATCCTTATGGAGGGGATTCCCTGCCAAACAATAACCTCAACTCTCTCTTCCCTCCTCGCCTTCAATATGCCAACAAGAGTCTTCAATAAAGGTATGTAATGTTCATTTATCATTAAAATTAGTGCTTTATATTTATTTCTCATTGTTTTCTGAATATAAAACTATAGTTATTCTTTAAAAAATGAATATTTTTGGGTGTCTGGAACGGATTAATTGGATTTACATTATTTCTTATGGGAAATATTACTTCGGTTTTCGTACATTTTGGATTTAGAATGACCTGGAATGGATTAAGTACGAAATCTGGGGTTCCACTGTACTGAATTTCAACCATATCACTATTTAGGACTGGTCTTTAAGCCTTGTGTGCCAGTTACATTCTGAAATGGAGGTACAGTATATGGGTTATCAAGATCAAATATTTATAAAACGAAAAAATTATTATACTGCAGCTCCAGTCATGAAATTTACATTTCAGACAACCTAATAACACTGACAGTTTAAAGGAGTGAACTACAAACAAAGAATGCAGAAATTAGGCCTTAACTCAGTGGAGGCAGAAAGAACACAAGGGAATATAACTGGGAGGTAAGGATAGTCTCCTTACTAAGAATACAACAATAAGTGGGCATGGTTTAAAATTACCTTCCCAAATGAGTCAGATTTTTTTTTCTCAACACGCCGGCCTCGAAAAGGTTGGAGGGAGGGGGTAAAGGAGAGGTTTTGTGGGCGAGGGACTTGGACTTCCAGCAAGCGTGTGTGAGCATGTTAGATAGGAGTGAATGGAGACGAATGGTTTTTGTGACCTGACGAGCTGTTGGAGTGTGAGCAGGGAAATATTTAGTGAAGGGATTCAGGGAAACCGGTTATTATAGATTTAGCCATACTTGAGTCCTGGAAATGGGTAGTACAATGCCTGCACTTTAAAGGAGGGGTCTGGGATAGTTACAGTTTGGAGGGACTATTCTAAACTGTCGTATCTGAGCGCCTCTGCAAAGACAGTGATTATGTATGAGTGAGGTGAAAGTGTTGAATGATGATGAAAGTATTTTCTTTTTTGGGGATTTTCTTTCTTTTTGGGTCACCCTGCCTCGGTGTGAGACGGCCGACTTATTGTAGGAAAAAAAAAAATTAACGTTTATGCCAACTATTAATGCACACATTCCATTTAATATCAAATAATGAAGGACTGTAAAGCTCTACTAAAAAAAAAAAAATACTGTCTTGCAAAGGGAAAAAACAAAGTACAGTGGACCCCCGGTGTTTGTGATGCTCCAAAGTTGAACAATTATGCAAGTGTATTTTTGTAAGTGCTTTTGTAAGTGTATTTTTGGGGGTCTAAAAGGACTAGTCTAATTTACATTATTCCTTATGGGAATAAATTCGTTTGGAAATGGCACTTGAACAGCATTCTGGAATGAAAAAATCACGAAAACCGGGGGTCCACTGTAAATGTATGTTCAGGATATTCAGAATGAAATATCAAGAGTATTCCTGAAAACAAACTAATGAGAAATAAAGTACAGTACAGTATTATTCTGTAATCTCCATGCACAAAACTGTCATTCTCAAAAAAAATAAATAAATTACTGTACAGTGGACCCCCGGTGTTCGTCCTGCTCAAAACACTCCCTTTTATGTAAGTGTATTTTTTTAAATGCTTTTATAAGTGTAGTTTTGGGGGTCTAAAAGGACTAGTCTACTTTACATTATTTCTTAAGGGAATAAATTCGATTGGTAATGGCACTTGAACAGCATTCTGTTACGAAAAATGGACAAACACCGGGGGTCCACTGTATTTGCATGCATGGATTCTTTAGAAAAAATAATTGCACAAAGCATTTATATATACTATACATAACTGTCATTCCAATATATATTTTTTACAGGCAACAAAAAGTTAAGACTGACACACCCTTGTGAAGTTGAAACAAGATCCTGACAGTACAGTCATAAAGGCATGAAGAGTCTTGAATACAGGGGATCAACGGAGCTAGGCGACACTGGCCAGAACGTGTCATGGAATTAGCTCTTGATGGATCCAGTGAAGAGAACACTGAAAAAAAAAAATACACATTGTTGCTAACATTTGGATGGTCACACTTTCAAATCCTTTTATATTTTGGATACTCTGTATCTTAAGTAATCTATTAAAAATATCTAAGCCCTTAACAATTTTCAATAGATCTTTTGCACATAAATGTATTAAACTTTCCTTTTCAATTCTCACTTATGCTTTTGTAAAGAGAATCTGTAATGATATTGGGTTCCCTCTCCCATATACTTTTTTTTTTTTAACACACCAGCTATCTCCCATTGAAGTAGGGTGACCTAAAAGAAAAAACCATCATCACTCATTCAAGAGCTGTCTTACCAGAAGAGTGTATTTATCACAATTTGATTGACTCCAAATTGCAACATCTCAACAATTCTATCCTTGAAAAAGCAATTTCATTTTTATTATTATTTCATTCAGTTCCAGTTTATCTCATCATATCTACACTGATACCCAGAGTTTCGGCCATAATTCATTCCAGAAGGCTGTTCGAGTGCCGTTACCGAACGAATTTGTTCCCATTAGGAATAATGTAAATTAGATTAGTCCGTTTCAGACCCCCAAAAATACACTTACAAAAGCACTTAGAATAATACACTTACATAATTGTTCGAATTGGAAGCTGTACGAAACTCGGGGTACTACTGTATATTTGTTGTTCTTCTCTTACTTTCCTTTGTTCCTTCCTTGCAGGACCTTATTTCCTTATCCTTCATTCAGCCTAAACACCACAAGCTCTCTATGGTTGGGGTCCCTCATCTCCTTGTCTTTTCTTAACTGCCCATCACTTCCTTATTCACTCATGACTTTGGCATTTATACCCCATCTTCATTCTGCTGATCTACCCTCTTTCATTTTGTTAATTTTACAAGAGATGTCCCTAGTGGATATTCCCTTTTCTCTAAACCACCCTCCTCTCTTGTTCACTTATTATTCCTTACTCCTTTTTTTACTATATACGTATAGTAAAGGAGGGGTCTGGGATAGTGACAGCTGGGAGGGACAATTCTCAGCTGTCGTATCTGAGCTCCTCTGCAAAGACAGTGATTATGTATGAGTGTGGTGAAAGTGTTGAATGATGATGAAAGTATTTTCTTTTTGGGGATTTTCTTTCTTTTTGGGTCACCCTGCCTCGGTGGGAGACGGCCGACTTGTTGGGAAAAAAAAAAAACGTATGTACGAGTCTGTACATGTGGTAGCCTGTAAGTGCTGGAAATCAGTTGCAGTCCAGTATGAAGGGATTTGGGCCTGAGGTTCAAGGTCAGCAAAAGCAGCAAAGCCTAATTTACTTTAATTTCCCCATTTTATACTCATCATATTAGTTGACTCTTAAGTTTTGAAGGACCATGCTGCAATTTGTGGTTTTCTACTAAAAAAAAAAAAAAGTGATAAACGTATACAGGTTATTCATCACTGCTATTTCAGTAACAGCATTCAAAAGGTCAAAGAATATTGATTTCAAGAAATATGGCAATAGGAAAAAATGCTGAGCTACTAATTTCAATTGAAACCACCCAACACATTTGTTCTTAAGAAATGTGGGTACAGTCTATGTTTGTTAAAGTTTCACCTATTCATTACTTCACCTTATGGATAGCCCAAAAAACTTATTCCAAAAATGGCCACCTTGGGGCCACACTGCTCAATTACAACAAAAATCTTCAGTTTACAAAGATGCACAAGTGGTGAAAGTTTCAAACAAATGTAGAGATAAACTCAAACTTGCCAGAAATAATGCAGTTTAAAAAAATATTAAAAAACAGTAAATTACAAACCAGCCTACTAGGAATACAGTACCTAATAAACAGTACAAAACTGTATGGTACCAGCCTAGCAGGTACACCCAATGAGTGTTCACTGATGGAAAAAAATTATACAAAAAAAAAGAGCATGGAAATAATGCCCTCTCTTTGAGTAGCTGTTATAAATCATGTATGAACAGCATAAAGAATTAATACAAATTATTTTTATGTTGAATATACGTAATTTCAAACTTAAGGTGGGTTAAGTTTCTGTGTTGAAATAAATTTTATGTTCAAATAAACATACCTGCTTCATACAGATTTAAGATGCATTCCATGTACTCCAACATTTCAACTGCCAACTCAAAACTGTAAAGAATATAGTAGTATAGTTTTGAAAAATGTGTAGTACCGACATAAAAACATAGCATGTTTAAAAAAATATACAAGTGCTAGTGATTATGTGAAGCCTCAGAGAGTATTACATTCACAAAAACAATAATAATGAATCAACTGAACATACAATACTAATAATTCTGAACAAACTGCATGTTAGAAAAACTTCTTAATCCATTCATTCTAACATCCCTTTACACCACACCAAACCTAGCCACAAAGTACAGAAACTGACGTCAAATGCAAAGTTAACCAGACTAAAAAGTAACTTAAAAATGATGTTCTGTCATCATTCCAAAAATATATCACTGACATGCCAGTTGCCAGATAAAAAGTGCTCTGTCCAGGAAGTTCATCAACTGTCCTTCACAACCCCAACCACTTCTGCTAAAGTCTGTGCAATACTTTACCATCACAAGAGGTAAACATGGGATAATTAAGGGCAAACTCAATAAGATAATGCATGATGCTGTAATGAAACCAATTTTCCCTGTTCATCAAGTAAAGTCCCTAATTTCCTTTTTTTTTTTTTTGTGTCAATAGTTGACTTAATAAGAGCACCAGCAGCTACATAAGAAATGTCTTCAACTCCACCAACCAGAAGAGTTCACTTTCTAGTTAAAGTTGCCACCCAACAATGAGAACAAGCCTCTACGTAAAAAGAAAAAAAAAAGTGACAGGAACACTGAACAGGCTGAAAACATTTCATAAGGACCCTGAGTGAGGAAAGATAGTGAAGGTAATCTTGCTTCAAGGATGTGTACATGCTGCCATATTATTGTGTATGGTAGTGATGCATTTCAGTTGCTGCATGATCTGAAAAAGGTACATTATATATTTCATAAGCCCAGCCCCTTCTACCTCAATACATGCAAAAGGAATACAGGAAATCCTCACTAAATGTCATTTCGTTATAACGATGATGAGAAAAAGAAATCAAGAAATCACGAATGAAAAACATGGATGGAGGACATGCATTGGCATAACTCTCTATGTTCGTTTATGTTAATTTCCTCCCTTATGGCTGTTTGTATTTGGGTTTTATTATATGTAACGTGTTTCTTATGTAATTCTGAAAAAACATAAGATACCTAAAATAATAAAAATATCAATAATAGAGTAATTTTTTTTTTTTTTATTAACACATCAGCCGATTCCCACCAAGGCAGGGTGGCCCGAAAAAGAAAAACTTTCATCACCATTCACTCCATCACTGTCTTGCCAGAGGGGTGCTTTACACTACAGTTATAAAACTGCAACATTAACACCCCTCCTTCAGAGTGCCGGCACTGTACTTCCCATCTCCAGAACTCAAGTCCGGCCTGCCGGTTTCCCTGAATCCCTTCATAAATGTTACTTTGCTCACACTCCAACAGCACGTCAAGTACAGTGGTACCTCGACTTACGATGGTCCCCAAACTCACCCTTTTATGTAAGTTTATTTTTTTAAATGCTTTTGTAAGTGTAATTTTGGGGGTCTAAAAGGACTAGTCTATTTTACAACATTTCTTAAGGAGATAAATTCGTTTGGTAATGGCACTTGAACAGCATTCTGGAATGAAAAAATATCGTAAGTCGAGGTACCACTGTATTAAAAACCATATGCCTCCATTCACTCCTATCAAATACGCTCACACATGCTTGCTGGAAGTCCAAGCCCCTCGCACACAAAACTTCCTTTACCCCCTCCCTCCAACCTTTCCTAGGCCGACCCCTACCCCGCCTTCCCTCCACTACAGATTTATACACTCTCGAAGTCACTCTGTCTCGTTCCATTCTCTCTACATGTCCAAACCACCTCAACAACCCCTCCTCAGCTCTCTGGACAATCGTTTTGGTAATCCCGCACCTCCTCCTAATTTCCAAACTCCGAATTCTCTGCATTATATTCACTTTATAACACCCCATAGTCATGGCATCTGCAGCACCACTGCCCTCCCTCTCAGCTCTCCCTTACCGTAGCAACTTAACTCTTATTTATATCAATTAGCCTATGGTAAAATTGGTTTCACTATACGTACATTGTTTCGCCTAAAGTCACAGTTTCCAAGAACCCATCAACGACATTAAGTGAGGACTTCCTGAAGTACAAAGTGCAGAATAAGCCTCTAATGCAGCTAAATATAAGCAGTGATAAATCTGCCTTAACCCGTAAACGGTCCACACGTATATTTACGTTCGCACGCCCAGTGCCCCGAATATTTTGAAAAAAAAAAAAAAAAAAATTATATAAAAATAAAGAGCACATTTTTTTAAGTGTTATAGGATAAAAAAAAAGAATTTGGGTCAGTAATTACCAAGATTGAGGCGGAGAAGTTGGCACTGGATGCTCACCTGACAGCAACAGGAGTCCTGCCGCTTGCAGAATCATTGCCGATATACCTTTTTTTTCACCTTTTTTTTTTATTATTTTATATCATTTTTATGTTCTCATAATCACAATTTATAGTAGTTCTTGTGATTTTATAGCCAATCTGTGTTCTGACACTAATATTAGGTACTGAAATTGTACTCAAATAATAATAATAATGATAGTGCATAAAATAATAATAATAATGATAGTGAATAATAATAATAATAATGATAGTGCATAATAATAATAATAATAATAATAATAATAATAATAAAAGTTCCCTTGAAGCATTGCAAGATTTTTGTCGCTGCCTTATCTCATCTGATCTCCACTAATGATGACTGGTGAGATTTCATGAGGGGTGAGCCGTAGTCTTATCTCTTCTTATCAGTCCAGTAATTACAGTGATGACATTTGACAAGCTTACACTGCTTCCCTTTATTTGTTACGCAAACCTGTCTGTCTGTCTGTTAGTTACCATTTTGTCCTAGACACATGTCGATTAGACACTAGGCCTGTTGTATGTATGTGTGTGTGTGTAAAACGAAACACTTCGAAATGTTTCGGCCCCGCCAGGAATTGAACCCGGGCCCTCCGTGCGTGAAGCAAGAGCGCTAGCCACCATGCCATCGGGGCAGTATCTGTCTGTCTGTGTGTCTTTCTGTCTGCCTGTGTGTCGTCTCCTTTCTGTCTGCTTGTCTCAGAGTAGCAGCTCATGAACCAACATGTATTATGCAGATCACAAGCACAGTATAACACTTTCTCTTGATTTTTTTAGTTATCCTAGGTAATTTACACTAGGTATAATTGTATTTACGTATGTGTTCCTGTGAGATAGAGACAGATAGATACAGACAGACAGAGATAGACAGCCAATCAGGTACCAAGCTGACCAGCAAGCTGCTGGCCAGCCAGGTGGCCAACCAGCTGTTTGCCAGCCAGGTCCCCAGGCAGGCAGGCAGCCAGCTGGCCTGCCAGCCTGGTGACATCACTTTCCACTTCAAAGGGGAGTTAATATGACATGACATCAGTGAATCTATGGTGTTTGCCGTGCTGTTTGCTCTAGCTGGCCCTTAATTTAACTGGTGCTCCCACAAGGTACTAAGTGGTCCCAGATTTTTTAATATAGCGCACACCGAGTGTTAAGACCCATTCTATGCTGACCAGGCATCTCAGGCCAATCGTGCCAAATTTGGAGGCAGGAAAAATAAAACGTAAATATACGTTTTGGGCAGTAGCAGTACTAACGTATATATATGTTTGGACCATTTACAGGTTAAACATGTATTTTGGGGATGATGGGAATTCCTACTTCAATCATAAACTTTGTGTGGTAGAGTCAAAATCTGTGAGTAGTGCTCAACAGTTTTCTTTTTTGAAGGCATGGTGGTTTAGGACTAGGTGGGGGAGTGAAAAAAATATGTATTGATTTATAAGCTTACAAATGTTGCCAATCCAGGTAATTAGTTTGTGCAGTGTGTATTGTGACCTGTAAATCTGTTTTAGTGTGGGCGTGCAGGTGCCTACTGTGCTGCATGCCCTTTCGAGGATGTGGGTGCTAGCAGTATGCACTTGAGCTGCCCAGTAAGGATATTTATGTACCTGGAGAAGGTTTTTTTATTACAATGTCTATTTCCCATTAATAAGGACCTAAAGAAAAAACATTCACCATTGTTTATTCATCAACGCTTGCCAAATGTGCATGGACATAATAATTCAGATGACCCTGGAGCATGTTTTATATAGTGTACACTATTTTAACAGACATAACTTCTTTTGAAATACACAGAACAGTTTTATAATCCTCTAGCCATTTGTACAAACTGCTGTAAATCATGTTAAAGCTGCACCACCACCAGCATTACTGTGATTATAGTATTTGATTTCCCATAGTTAATATATTTTATTATTAGAAGCTTTTATTTCCTTTCTTGCTCATATCTTAAGATGGTTAAAACCCTTAATAAGATTTCCTTAAGAGGTATGATATGACCCTAGACCAAGACAATACTGGTTTGGCCACATGGGCTGTGTAAGCAGGGCAAGACCACTAGTATGTATTTAGTGACGAATCAATTGTGTAGGCCAAGATAAGTTTATACTGCATAATATAATTAAACAATGCTATATACAAGATATCAAAATTGTTGCAAAAATGGCTCACTGTTTAGAATACATGTGTATAATCTCTTATTTTGCCTTGGTGGGATACGGCCGGTTTGTTGAAAGAAGAAGAATCTCTTATTTTAAATTAGAACTGATGGTAGATGACTTTTTTCCCCCAGGCTTAAGTTTAAGTTGAATGAAACTAATAAAGATCCTGAACTCAATCTGTTACTAGATACGTAACGTATCACCTGCTGAACAAACTGCCGAATAATTCACCTGCCGAACAAACTGCTCAACCGTTCACTGCTTAATTAAAGCTTTCATTGACTATTTATCTATGCTGTATCTTTGATGCCTTGCTACCTGTGATATTCCCATCTTTGAGGGTGGGGGTGATATGCAAAAATTTTACCTGTTTATTATAACATGAACTCACATGTGCAGATATTATAGTAAAAAAAAAAAATTGCTATCACTCATTCTCTCACTTTTATTCCAGAAGCTCTCACACAACCCAATTCAAATGACCCTCTCAAAACTGCTACTTCCCCATCTATTCTTCATAATGGAGTCACTGTACTTCCTCCCTCCAGAACTCAAATCCTGCTAGCCAGTTTTCCTGAATCCCTTCATAAATATTATCCTAGAAAATGACTAACAATGAGTCAGTGTATAGAGTGATAAATGAAGAATTTTGTGCAAGACATGCACAAAATTCTTCATCTACCATTAAAGCATCAGAGATATAGATATGATCCAACGTAAATAACTTACTAATTATTGGCATCATTTTCTGCCAGGGCTTCCAATTCTTCTGGGGTCACAGACAATGAACCCGGAAATCGAGGATAATGTTGATGGAACTTTAACTTTGCAATCAGTAATTCACAGTATCGATTAATCAGTCGTCCATAACCATGGTCAAGGTGCCTCTGGTAAAAGAAAGTTGGTACATTTTGGTATAATTAATTTACCCTTCTAAAAATATCAGCAAGAAAAAACTATAATAGTGTGTGATGAACTTAATACTATACAATTAAATAGCAAAAATAATTTCAATTTTATTTACTTTTTCTTCACGAAGGTTTAGCAAAAAATGACAATGATACACCAACTGCAACAACCAAATATTATCTAGCCTTTAAAATCTCTTCAGTATGCTAAGTTGATGGGTAGTACAATACAGAACTACACCGTACTTACAAAATGCTGTCCTGTGTCTTTGATCCGATTAATATGGCGCTGAGAATCCCGAAGCACATTTGGGTGTCCATCACGTAAGACAACATGAAGGCAATGACAAAATTTCCAGCCAGTAACATCTGTGCTAATTGGAGGACACACTGCAACATTCCTCCAGAAGAGGTCAGTATTCTTGTCAGTGAATGTGCCAATGATGAGATTTCGCACGTGCTTTGTTTTAACCGGAACTTCTTCATCATTAACAGCTTTACGAAAACTGGCTTCCTGTTAAAACAATGCCACGTATTACCCTTATTATATTATTATTATTATTACTATTATTATGCATTATTATAATTATTAATGTACTATTACCATTAAATATTTTTAATACACCAGCTGTCTCCCAGTGAGCCAGGGTGACTCAAACAATGCCATGTATTACCCTTATTATAGTATTATTATTACTATTATTATGCATTATTATTATAATTATTAATGTATTAACATTAAATATTTTTAATACACCAGCTGTCTCCCAGTGAGCCAGGGTGACTCAAAAAGAAAAACAAAGTTTTTCTTCTTTTTACATTTAGTAATTTATACAGGAGTGACTAGCCCCTTGCTCCCAACCATTATAATTATTACTGTATTATTTCTATTACTACAGTACAGTGGACCCCCGCCTAACGAGTACCCCGGAAATCGTACAATTATGTAAGTATAATATTGTAAGTGCTTGTGGAAGTGTATTTTTGGGGTTATGAAATAGACTAACTACGTGACATTATTTCTTAAGGAAGTAAATTCGTTCGGTAATGGCACTTGAGCAGGCTTCTGGAATGAATTTTGCTCATTAGGCGGGGTCCACTGTATTGTTATTTGAATACGTATTATTTACCCAGTGCTAGAATGTATTGAGAAAAACCCTTGTACTGCTAAGATTGAGATTTCAAAATCAAGCCTCTAATAATAAAATCCTTACTGATAAACTTCCATTAATGAAACCTCATTTGATAAGCTTCCAATAATAAAACCTCATTTGATAAGCTTCCAATAATAAAACCTCATTTGATAAGCTTCCAATAATAAAACCTCATTTGATAAGCTTCCAATAATGAAACCTCATCTGATAAGCTTCCAATAATGAAACCTCATTTGATAAGCTTCCAATAATGAAACCATTTGATAAGCTTCCAATAATGAAACCTCATTTGATAAGCTTCCAATAATGAAACCTCATTTGATAAGCTTCCAATAATGAAACTTCATTTGATAAGCTTCAATAATGAAACCTCATTTGATAAGCTTACAATAATGAAACTTCATTTGATAAGCTTACAATAATGAAACTTCATTTGATAAGCTTACAATAATGAAACCTCAGGTGATAAACTTCAACTAATGGATCATGTTCAGCACTGCTGCAAACCATACTCCATCTACTAATTCAGTTACACCTGAATTCACATTTCAGTCACATGGTAAGTGTGCAGAAAGGTATTAAAAAAATAGGTGTAACCTCATCTGGCAAAGAATATCAAACTTCATCATTAGATGTTGGTGCAACAAAGTGTAATGAACACCATGATCAATGAGAGAGGAAATCCTATTGGACAAAAACATGGAAGAATGGTAGTCTGTATATTATGACCTCCAGTTGAGGTCCTCTTCTGCCGAGAGGGACCTCAGTTGGAAATACCATGTGACAAGTCTCGTGTGGGATTTCCTCTCGCATATCTTTAGAGGTTCACATAAGTTCAGAGCTTGTATATAATGTCCAGGGAATAGTATACCTGCATAGCCACTTTCAATTACAACGTACAAATGAAATTGATAATTTCATAATGACATGAGAATAAATGACAGAAAACCAAATTCAAATTCCTCATTTCCACACGATATATAGTTTGTACAAAAAATGAGTGACATTTAATACTGGGCATGGAAAAGCCCCTGGTTATGCAGAGCATTTCAGGCCAGTTTAAATAAACATTTTACATACATGTTTATATTAAAGATACAGTGGTCCCTCGGTTTTCGCCGAAAATTCGTTCCAGAATGCTGCTCAAGTGCCATTACCGAACGAATTTACTTCCTTAAGAAATAATGTCACGTAGGTTAGTCTATTTCAGACCCCCAAAAATACACTTGCAACAGCACTTACGAAAATACACTTACATAAATGTTCGAGTTTGGAGATGCACGAAAACCGAGGGACCACTGTATACACAATAAAATGAATGAATACACAATAGAATGACTTAGAGAGCGTATAAATCTGTAGGGAAAGAGAGGGGGGGTAAAGGAGGTTTTGTGGGCAAGGGGCTTGGACTTCCAGTAAGCATGCGTGAGCGTGTTAGATGAGAGTGAATGGAGACTAATGGTTTTTGGACCTGACGAGCTGTTGGAGTGTGAGCAGGGTAATATTTTGTGAAGGGATTCAGGGAAACCAGTAAGCTGGACTTGAGTCCTGGAAATGGGAAGTACAATGCCTGCACTTTAAAGGAGGGGTTTAGGATATTGGCAGTTTAGAGGGACGTCTAAACTGTCGTATCTGAGAGCCTCTGCAAAGAGAGTGATTATGTATGAGTGATGGTGAAAGTGTTGAATGATGATGAAAGTTTTTTTCTTTCTGTTTGGGTCACCCTGCCTCGGTGGGAGACGGCTGATGTGTTGAAAAAAAATTACACAATAAAATTAATTTACTGAGTACAAATGTATATGCAAGTAAATAAAAACATAGCATGGTATACATGACAATAGAAAAACTAGTTTGGTGAAAGCTCCTGGGTACATTTTTTTATAACATCAGGTGACAATCAATACAATAACTCAGATTCTAGATACAATGTCTATTTAAAGTAAAGTGCAGTATAATATATTGCAGCATCTGTGCTCTTATGGAGAAAAAAAAAAAAAGGTAATTACCAACAGAGATGAGGTAAATGATTAAACTACAGTGTCTAGGCACATAGTGCTGCAATTTTAGTAAGATTGTTGCAATTGTTTCTGGTGATGTGGCTGTGTTCTGTTACATGACAGAACCATCATCATTCCCCAAGCCACATGGATTCTTCAGCTGAAGAGGCCATTAACATGGTGTTCCTTAAAATGGTGGTTTTATATTACTGCCTTTGCTTGATATTTAGGCCTGAATATGTCGTAGTATGTAGTCAAAGCCTTCCTTTGGTAGTAATTGGAAAATTTCATCTGCTGGCTTATCTCAAGTATATTCTAGAAGCCTGAAAAATCTCATGAAACAACAATTGACAGGAGTCTCAGGACAATGTTTAATGTAAAATAAGGCAATCACAATTATCATTATCAAACTAATATCAAGGATCAAGATCTTTATATCTAAGAAGTATACGTACATAGAAGTTACCATGATTGACTATACAGTTCATTTGGTCACTATTATGGTGCAATAATGCTAAAATATAATTTGGTACAATTGCATGTTCAAAAGTAAGCCACTTTAATATACAAAGCATTCCAGACAAACTAATCTTAAGCTTGCTATTTAATTCTAGTCATATCAAAGCACTGCATGGATGCCCTTTGTGGTGGTGGTGGTGATGGGAAGGGGTAAAGTTTGTGGTGGGGAAAGTAGGATTTGATAAGGGGTGGAGAGATAATGAGTCATTAATGATAGTAATTATGTGAAAGGGGGCCTTTGGGTGGTAGAAGTATGGATGACTGGTGGGTCATAGATAGGTGACATTGGTGGGTGGATTAAGGGTGGGTGGTGATTGTAGGCGGGTTGGGGTTGTGGGTGGTGGTGGCGGCAGTAACAGTGGGTGGGTTGTGGTGTTGGAAGCAATGGTGGGTTGTGGGTGGTGTTGGTGGTAATGGAGAGTTGTGGGTGGTGTTGGTGGTAATGGAGAGTTGTGGGTGGTGTTGGTGGTAATGGCGGTTGTGGGTGGTGTTGGTGGTAATGGTGGATTGTGGGCAGTGGTAGTGGTAATGGTGGTAACTTGAAGGTCATTCAAGGGGTCAACACACCCACGGCCCAGTCCTTGACCAGGCCTCCCAATGGATCAGGGTCTGATCAACCAGGCTGTTACTACTGGCAGAAAGCAATTCAACATACAAACCACAACCCGGCTGATCAAGAACTGATTTTAAGTATCTGTCCAGTTCCCACTTGAAGACAGCCTGGGGTCTATTGGTAATTCCCCTTATGTATGATGGGAGGCCGTTGAACAGTCTTGGGCCCCAGACACTTATTGTGTTTTCTCTCAAGTGTACTCATGGCACCCATGTTTTTCATTGGGGCATGTTGCACCATCTGCCTAGTCTTTTGCTTTCGTGGGGAGTGATTTCTGTGTGCAGATTTGGGACCAGTTCCTCTAAAATTTTCCAGGTAGATATTAAGATGTATCTTCCTCCCCTGTGTTCCAAGGAGTACAAGTCAAGGGACTTCAAATGTTCCCATCAATTAAGGTGCTTGACTGAACTAATACATGCAGTGAAGGTTTTCTGTACGTTCTCTAGATCTGCAATTTCAGACCTGCCTTGAATGTGGCTGTTAATGCAGCAGTATTCCAGCCTAGAAAAAACAAGTGACTTAAAGAGAATTATCAATGGCAAGGCATCTCTTGTTTTGAAAGCTCTCATTATCCATCCTATCATTGTCCTCAAAAAATGTGAGTGACACTGTTGTGATCCTTGAAGGCAAGATCCTCTGGCATTATCACTCCCAAGTCCTTCACATTAGTTTTTTGCTCTATTATATTGTTAGAATTTGTTGTATACCCCATTCTAGCAATTATTTACTAAAGTTTTCCATAACGAAGTAACTGAAATTTGTGGGTGATGGTAGTAGTGGTAATGGTGGGTTGTGGATGGTGTGGTGGAAATGATGGGTTGTAGATGGTGGTGGTAATGGTGGGCTGTGGGTGGTGGTAATGGTGGGTTGTAGGTGGTTGGTTGTAGGTGGTGGGTTGTGGGTGGTGGTAATGGTGGGTTGTGGGTTGTGGTAATGGTGGGTTGTGGGTGGTGGTAATGATGGGTTGTGGGTGGTGGTAATGATGGGTTGTGGGTGGTGGTAATGATGGGTTGTGGGTGGTGGTAATGATGGGTTGTGAGTGGTGGTAACAGTGAGTTGTGGGTGGTGGTAATAGTGGGTTGTGGGTGTTGGGGTTGTGGGTGTTGAGGTGGTGGGTTGTAGGTAGCAGGGGTGGGGAGGTAAGAAGATGGTTGCACAGTAGTGGTACCCTGTCTAATCACTTATTCAAGATCATACCTACAAACCTCACGCTGACCTTGTATTAAGTACAGTAAATGGTTTCCCAAGCACAGAACTAGCAAGTGCTTATGCATCCTAACCAAGTTTACACCAATATGCACAATGCACATCACAATACATATATTAATTGTAAACACTGTAATCTTAAATATCTCCCTCCCTCCTCCCATTCCCCCCCTCTCTATATCTCTATATCCTTATCTCTTAATCTCCATTTATCACTCAACGTGTTCCACAACCCTCTCCACTCCCTCCATTTTACAAGCTTCTCACTAACTCCATCTCTCTCACTTTCTCCCTTTCATCTCTCACCACTCTCTTATCTCACATTTTCCCTCTGGCTCTTATACATTCCCACTATCTTTCACCCTCTCCCTCTAACATATTAAAGTAACTCTAGGTCTATCCCTTTGTCTCCAGCACTGGATTATAAATAGTATGGTACCAGTATAGTACCATATACAATTTTAATATACAATCCATACCACTTAAGTCTATGGTTACTCAAGTACCCATACTAAAACTATACTGGCACAATATAAGATGGTAAGATTTGCTGACAAATGTGCACAGCTTTATTTACAAATGGCATTTTGCTCTAAGCAGGGCTTTATAAAGTCATTACCAAAATGAATTGCTAAAGCTCCACCTAGAGAAAAATTATGTCTGTAAATAAAGGTTTGCTCTGCACATAGTGTCTTTTTAGCAGAGGTTGACACACACTTGTTCTATCTAGGCTGGAATATTGCTGCACACTAACTGCACCTTTCAAGGCAGGTGAAATTGCTGAACTAGAAAATGTACAGAGAACCTTCATGGCACGCATAACTGCAATAAACCACCTCAATTACTGGGAGCGCTTGAAGTTCCTAAACCTGTACTCCCTGGAAAGCAGGCGGGAGAGATACATTATTATATACACTTGGAAAATCCTAGAGGAATTAGTACCAAATTTGCACACGAGTGTCACTCCCTACGAAAGCAAAACACTCGGCAGACGATGTAACATACCCCAATGAAAGCAGGTGTCACTGCACGTTGAGAACACACAATAAGTGTCAGGTCAAGACTTTCAACTGCTCCAGCATACATAGACCCCTGGCTGTCTTTAAGCAGGCACTGGACAGGCACCTAAAGTCGGTGCCTGACCAGCCAGGCTGTGGTTCGTACGTTGGACTGCGTGTGGCCAGCAGTAACAGCCTGGTTGATCAGGCTCTGATCCAACATGAGGCCTGGTCACAGACCGGGCCGCAGGGGCGTTGACCCCTGGAACTCTCTCCAGGTAAACCTTAAAGAGTATATACCTGCTAAATGCCTCCCTTCGTATAAAAATCCTTTGGCTAGCTAAACTGACCTACAAAAATTTCTGAACCTAAGTTTTCCCTTAACAATAAAAATAAAGGGACCCGTTAGTAGGTTCCCAAGTAGCTCAAATATTATCTAGACCCTACATTTAAAATTTTCAAAAGAACCTATAGTTTTTCGACCAAATAATAATAATAATAATAATAATAATAATGTTTCTCAATTTATAATACATAAAAGGTACAATAAATTTAAAGCCTATACAGGAGGGCCCTGCTTATACTGTACAGCAGGTTAGGTTCAGGGTTACTGCTATAGAGCAAAAAAATCACTGTAAAGTGAAACAGCCTTTTTTCACTTTCAAATGCACAAAAAAGCCTAATAACATGTTTACATTATCATATATTAAGTGAGGAATAGAGGTAGGCCTAAAACATACACATACAGTAGGACCCCCATATCCACAGGGGGTATGTTCCAAGGACCTGTGGTGAATATCAAAACCATGGATAGTAGCAAACTCTATATATGTCCTATATATATACCTATTATGAAGTGTAATTGATAAATTATGCACAATAAGTGAATAATTATCACTTTTTCACTGATGGGAAGCACTTCACAGTTTCTCTTAGACTTTGAAGAAGCTTCTCTACTTTTGCACTTTGGGACCATTTTTATGCATAATTCAGAGGTATATTTGGGTCCCAGTAAACAGTGGATAACTGAAACCACTGATACCAAATCAGTGAATACGGGGGTTCTACTACACAGTACACACATCACTTACCTTAAAATATTTGTCCTTAGCTTATAGTGATTGGTGAATATATTTATTGTAGGAAGTCTGAATAAATGAAGAATGGGTATAATTAAAAACTGCTGTATTAGTGAAACACTTTAAAGTGAAGCACTGTACAGCAGGGCCCTCCTGTAGAATGCACAGCTTTTCGGGAAAACTTAGATGAATTAAACCTACTTAATTAATACTAAAATTACTATACATGTATATCTGTGGAATTTTTCATGCTTATATATCTAATAATGATAGGAAATTAAGAATAAGTCAAGATCCATTTTACAAGGCATTACGAAGAATGAAAGGGGGGTAAAGCAGCTGGAACTGACAGGATCATGACAGAAATGTTAAAAGCAGGAGGGATATAGTGTTGGAGTGGTTGGTATTTTTGTTTAATAAATGTATGAAAGAGGGGAAGGTACCTAGGGATTGGCAGAGAGCATGTATAGCTCCTTTATATAAAGGGAAGGGGGATAAAAGAGATTGTAAGAATTATAGGGGAATAAGTTTACTGAGTATAGTATGTACCAGGTAAAGTGTACAGTAGGGTTATTATTGAAAGAATTAGAGGTAAGAGAGAGAGTAGGATTACAGATGAGCAAGGAGGCTTTAGAGTGGGTAGGGAATGTGTAGATCAAGTGTTTACATTGAAGCATATATGTGAACAGTATTTAGATAAAGGTAGAGAAGTTTTCATTGCATTTATGGATTTAGAAAAGGTATATGATAGAGTGGATAGGGAAGCAATGTGGCAAATGTTGCAAGTGTATGGAATAGGTAGTAAGTTACTGAAGGCTGTAAAGAGTTTTTATGAGGATAGTGAGGCTCAGGTTAGGGTGTGTAGGAGAGAGGGAGATTACTTCCCGGTAAAAGTAGGTCTTAGACAGGGATGTGTAATGTCACCATGACGAGCCTGGCCCATGGCCGGGCTCAGAGAGTAGATACTCTCGAAACTCTTCAAAGGTATATCAAAGGTATGGGGTTGTAAAAGAAGTAAATCCTAGGGTGTTGGGGAGAGGGGTGGGATTAAATTATGGGGAATCAAATGCAAAATGGGAGTTGACACAGTTACTTTTTGCTGATGATACTGTGCTTATGGAAAATTATAAAGAAAAATTGCAAAGGTTAGTGGATGAGTTTGGGAGGGTGTGTAAAGGTAGAAAGTTGAAATAACAAAAAAGGCACAATACCGTGACTAGAACAATACATACACAACCCGCACATATAAAAAGAGAGGAGCTTACGACCCGACTTGGATTTTATTTAAACACAGTTAGTGTGACTTTGTAAATGGTCCAAGTCGGGCTGAAACGTCGTCGTAAGCTCCTCTCTTTTTATGTGTGTGGGTTGTGTGTGTATAGAAAGTTGAAAGTGAACATAGATAAGAGTAAGGTGATGAGGGTATCAAACGATTTAAATAAAGAAAAATTGGATATCACATTGGAGAGAGGGATTATGGAAGAAGTGAATGTTTTCAGATATTTGGGAGTTGACTTGTCAGTGGATGGGTTTATGAAGGATGAGGTAAACCATAGAATTGATGAAGGAAAAAGGGAGTGGTGCGTTGAGGTATCTATGGAGACAAAAAAACGTTATCCATGGAGGCAAAGAAGGGAATGTACGAAAGTATAGTGGTACCAACACTCTTATATGGGTGTGAAGCATGGGTTGCAAATGCTGCAGCGAGAAGGCGGCTGGAGGCAGTGGAGATGTCCTGTCTAAGGGCAATGTGTGGTGTAAATATTATGCAGAAAATTTGGAGTGTGGAAATTAGGAGGAGGAGGTGTGGAGTTACTAAAAGTATTTGTCAGAGGGCTGAAGAGGGGTTGTTGAGGTGGTTTGGTCATTTAGAGAGAATGGATCAAAGTAGAATGACTTGGAGAGCGTATAAATCTGTAGGGGAAGGAAGGCGGGGTAGGGATCATCCTTGAAAAGGTTGGAGGGAGGTGGTAAAGATGTTTTGTGGGAGAGGGGTTTGAACTTCCAACAAGCATTTGTGTGTGTTAGATAGGAGTGAATGGAGACGAATGGTTTTTGGGACCTGACGAGCTGTTGGAGTGTGAGCAAAGTAATATTTTGTGAAGGGATTCAGGGAAACCAGTTAATTGATTTAGTTGGACTTGAGTCCTGGAAATTGGAAGTACAATGCCTGCACTTTAAAGAAGGGGATTGAGATATTCATGGCTTGGAAGGATTTTCTGAACTGTCGTATCTTAGCGCCTCTGCAAAGACAGTGATTATGTGTGAGTGAGGTGAAAGTGTTGAATGATGATGAAAGTATTTTCTTTTGGGGATTTTCTTTCTTTTTGGGTCTCCCTGCCTTGGTGGGAGACGGCTGACGTGTTAAAAAAAAATTAACAAAAAATTTAAAATTGTAATTAATAAATTGGCAAAGGTTGGATACCTGGAGAGGGTTCAGGGAGACATGATAACAACATACAAAATACTGCGTGGAATAGACAAGGTAGATAGAGACAGGATGTTCCAGAGAGGGGACACAGAAACAAGAGGTCACAATTGGAAGTGGAAGACTCAGATGAGTCAAAGGGATGTTAGGAAGTATTTCTTCAGCCATAGAGTAGTCAGGAAGTGGTATAGTCTAGCAAGAGATGTAGTGGAGGCAGGAACCATACATAGCTTTAAGACGAGGTATGGTAAAGCTCATGGAGCAGGGAGAGAGAAGACCCAGTAGCGATCAGTGAAGAGGTGGGCCAGGAGCTGAATCTCGACCCCTGCAACCACAATTAGGTGAATTAGGTAAGGGCTGAACACCCCCGCGGCCTGGTCTGTGACCAGGCCTCGTGATGGATCAGAGCCTGATCAACCACGCTGTTACTGTTGGCTGCACACAAACTGACGTACGATCCACAGCCTGGCTGGTCAGGTACATGTACTGATGAGGTTCCTGTCCAGCGCCTTCTTGAAGACAGCCAGGGGTCCAATTGTAATCCCCCTTATGTATGATGGGAGGCAGATGAACAGTCTTGGACCCCTGACACTTACTGTGTTGATTTTTAGTGTACTCATGGCACCCCTGCTTTTCATTGGGGGAAGATGCATCTCCTGCCCAGTCTTTTGCTTTCATAGGGAGTGATTTTCATGTACAAATTTGGGACTAGTCCCTTTAGGATTTTCCAAGTGTTTATTATCATGCATCTTTCTCGCCTGTGTTCCAGGGAGTACAAATCAAGGGACTTCAACTGTTCCCAGTAATTTCAGTGCTTTATTGTACTTATATGTGCCATGAAAATTCTCTGTACATTCTCCAGGTCTGAAATTTCGCCTGCTTTGAAAGGGCTGTTAGTGTGCAGCAATATTTCTGCCTAGAGAGAACAAGCGATTTGAAGAGAATCATGGGCTTGGCATCCCTAGTATTGAAGGTTCTCATTGTTCTAGTTATAATTGTAACTACCAATAACAATGTACACTTGTAACATGCATCAAAATAAAAATATTATATTATATTATCTTATTATTATATTGTACTGCACAGAGAAATAAATGATTTGATTTTTGAAGTATGGGTAGATAAAAAAAAAAAAAAAAGTGCAAAAACAATGCACTGAGAACATGAATTTTGCAATATCTCAAAATAAGAACAGGGTATCATCAAAAGTTCTCTATGAAAAGTATATTCTGATTAAGGAAACCACGTTTTTATTTCCAATTGTCCGAGCACTGTCCATCATGATGGAGATAAATGGTATAAAATACCGAAGCAATGGAAATACAGCCTCTCCCCACTTAACGTCGGAGTTCCGTTCCTATGACCATGTCTGTAAACAAATTCATTGCTAAGTGAGAAGCATACTATAATGGTAGTGGGTTTGTGTCAACCATCTTTAATATTGTTTTAATATCACCTTTGCACCATTTATAACATTTCTGGTATATTTTTAAATGTTTATACAGTAGTGTACTGTATATTGTAATAAACAGAATAGAGGAAATCAGCTTTAATATACATTATTTAGGTATGCATATTGGTCAGAGAGCCCGTCGTAAGTCCGAGTCGTCGGTAAAAGAGCAGTACGTCGCTAAGTGAGGAGAGGCTGTACACACAAATGTAGTACAGTATAACGTGATCCTTTATGGATCATGTTTCACCCACTGTGAGCCTGGCCCATGGCCGGGCTCAGAGTAGAGAAACTCTCGAAACTCTTCAAAGGTATTCAAAGGTAATGGTAGGCAAAACTTAGTCTATAAAGGATCGCATTATACTGCATTTGTGTATTTTTCCATTGCCCATCACACAGGCTTAGTGGGGGTTTATAGGGTTGCCTTAATTTTAAGATATTTCAATTGAGGGCTTATTTAACCCTTTGACTGTCGGAGGCCCCATTCTGAAACTGTCATTCTATGTCGGAAAATTTTGGAAAAATAAATAAATTATTTTTTCTTATGAAATGATAGAGAATCTTTTCCCGATTGTAATGACACCAAAAGTATGAAATTTGATTGACAACTTACGGAATTACGCTCTCGCAAAGTTAGCGATGTCAGTGATATATACCCAGCGGCGATTTCGCCGACTTTGAACCCTATTTTAGGCCAATTCCATTGGGACAGTCGACCAAACTCATAGCTATTTCTTTAGAACTCCATTTGTTCTATCGATTGAGTAGAAGAAATCACCAATTTACCGATTTCAACTACCCAATAAAGTGGTCAGAAAATGGCAATTTGCCAATTTCATGCAAAATAAAAAAGATGTCAATTTCAAAATAGGGTCCAGAATAAACAATGCAGACATCCCTAGCACTAAAATAAGATGTTATCTGTTCATTAGTCACGTCTTTAGGCCCCTCTTACATTACTCTTGCTTTCTATTTTGATTTTTTATTCACACAAAAAATAGAAGATTTATTGTTATGCAGACTATTGCATTATTGTAAAAACTGTATAAATAATATGTGTGCACTTGTGAAAGAATATTAGACTCACCAGTTGATGTGTATTGGACGCGTGGTGTGATTTGTTTACTTTTGAACATTGGCAAAAATCAAACATTTCTGCTACTTTGAGCTCAATTTCAAGATCGTTTACAACATGAAACTAATCAAAATCATCTCTATTCCTGTAATATGTTTTCCATTCTATCAAATGAGACCATGAAAAAGAGAATACAACCATAAATACTATACGAAAATACACCTCAAAGACGGCATTTTAATCCAAAAAAACGGTCGGAGTTTTTTTTTTCTCATTATGTACTGCTTGCTGCAAGATTTATTTTTATACTGCGCACACTGACCACACAGACCCATTCTCTCACATGTGGGCCTACCAGCTTTCTCCTGCTTGATTTGAGGCCGCTAGAATTTAGGCGTATAAATACGTCCTAAACATTGGCTCGTAAGACGTATATATACGTCCGAAACAGTCAAAGGGTTAATTTAAATTTGCAAAGCCAACCAAATGTATTACAGAAAAGACAGACGAGTGTAGGATGAGAGGAAAGTGTATTGTACAAGAGATAAATGTACATGAAAGAGCTAAGTACATATGAAGAAGAATGTACTGTACTTGAATTAACACAGAGGGTTAGTAACCCAGAATAATCCAAGAAAGACAATCGGTGTGGCTTATTTCGACTTGGGGTTCTTTGGTCTTCCCCAGGATGAGAGCCACAACAGTCAGTAAACACCTAGGTACCTATTTACTGCTAGGTGAACAAGGGCAACAGGTGTAAGGAAATGAGACCAGTCACTAACCACTCAGGGACTGAACCTGGGTCCCTTGGTTGTGAGCCAAAGGTGCTACCACTGAGCCACAAGTGTATATAATATGAGAGAAGTAATTGTACAAACAAGTTACAAGTGTATAAGATGAGACAAGCATATATAACATGAGACAAGTGTGTAAGATGAGAGAAATGCAATGAGAAAAGTGTACGGGTAGAAGATGAAAGACAGGTGTATATGTAGAAGATGAAAGACAGGTGTATATGTAGAAGATGAAAGACAGGTGTATATGTAGAAGATGAAAGACAGGTGTATATGTAGAAGATGAAAGACAGGTGTATATGTAGAAGATGAAAGACAGGTGTATATGTAGAAGATGAAAGACAGGTGTACATGTAGAAGATGAAAGACAGGTGTACATGTAGAAGATGAAAGACAGGTGTACATGTAGAAGATGAAAGACAGGTGTATATGTAGAAGATGAGACAGGTGTATATGTAGAAGATGTGAGACAGGTGTACAGGTAGATGATGTGAGACAGGTGTACAAGTAGAAGATGAGAGACAGGTGTATATGTAGATGTGAGACAGGTGTACAGGTAGAAGATGTGAGACAGGTGTACAGGTAGAAGATGTGAGACAGGTGTACAGGTAGAAGATGTGAGACAGGTGTACAGGTAGATGTGAGACAGGTGTACAGGTAGAAGATGTGAGACAGGTGTACAGGTAGAAGATGTGAGACAGGTGTACAGGTAGAAGATGTGAGACAGGTGTACAGGTAGATGTGAGACAGGTGTACAGGTAGAAGATGTGAGACAGGTGTACAGGTAGAAGATGTGAGACAGGTGTACAGGTAGAAGATGTGAGACAGGTGTACAGGTAGAAGATGTGAGACAGGTGTACAGGTAGAAGATGTGAGACAGGTGTACAGGTAGAAGATGTGAGACAGGTGTACAGGTAGAAGATGAGAGACAGGTGTATATGTAGAAGATGAAAGACAGGTGTATATGTAGAAGATGAAAGACAGGTGTATATGTAGAAGATGAGACAGGTGTATATGTAGAAGATGTGAGACAGGTGTACAGGTAGAAGATGTGAGACAGGTGTACAAGTAGAAGATGAGAGACAGGTGTATATGTAGAAGATGTGAGACAGGTGTACAGGTAGAAGATGTGAGACAGGTGTACAGGTAGAAGATGTGAGACAGGTGTACAGGTAGATGTGAGACAGGTGTACAGGTAGATGTGAGACAGGTGTACAGGTAGATGTGAGACAGGTGTACAGGTAGAAGATGTGAGACAGGTGTACAGGTAGAAGATGTGAGACAGGTGTACAGGTAGAAGATGTGAGACAGGTGTACAGGTAAAAGATGTGAGACAGGTGTACAGGTAGAAGATGTGAGACAGGTGTACAGGTAGAAGATGTGAGACAGGTGTACAGGTAGATGTGAGACAGGTGTACAGGTAGAAGATGTGAGACAGGTGTACAGGTAGAAGATGTGAGACAGGTGTACAGGTAGAAGATGTGAGACAGGTGTACAGGTAGAAGATGTGAGACAGGTGTACAGGTAGAAGATTGTGAGACAGGTGTACAGGTAGATGTGAGACAGGTGTACAGGTAGATGTGAGACAGGTGTACAGGTAGAAGATGTGAGACAGGTGTACAGGTAGAAGATGTGAGACAGGTGTACAGGTAGAAGATGTGAGACAGGTGTACAGGTAGAAGATGTGAGACAGGTGTACAGGTAGAAGATGTGAGACAGGTGTACAGGTAGAAGATGTGAGACAGGTGTACAGGTAGAAGATGTGAGACAGGTGTACAGGTAGAAGATGTGAGACAGGTGTACAGGTAGAAGATGTGAGACAGGTGTACAGGTAGAAGATGTGAGACAGGTGTACAGGTAGATGTGAGACAGGTGTACAGGTAGAAGATGAGACAGGTGTGCAGGTAGATGATGAAAAACAGGTGTACAGGTACAAAATGAGACAGGTGTACAGGTAGATGAGACAGGTATACAGGTAGATGAGACAGGTATACAGGTAGATGAGACAGGTGTACAGGTAGATGAGACAGGTGTACAGGTAGATGAGACAGGTGTACAGGTAGATGATACAGGTGTACAGGTAGATGAGACAGATGTACAGGTAGATGAGACAGGTGTACAAGTAGAAGATGAGACAATTGTATATTTAGAAGATGAGAGATAAGAGTACGGGTAGAAGTTGAGACGTATAGAATATGAGACAAGTGTAAGTTGCCAGATTTCATTGCAAGATGAAATCTCTCACCTTACACTTTTAAGATGAGAGAGACGTATGTGCTAATTGAGAGACAAATGCATAAAACAAGTGTACAAGACAAGAAAGAAGAGTAGATGAGAGACCAGCGCATGAGAGACGAGTGTACAAGACGAGCGACAAGTGTACGAAAAAAAATGTTAGTGGAGAGGCAAGGGTATGAGACAAGGCCTATAAGACGAGAAACAAGTGTAACTGGCAAGAGACAAGGGCAAGACAGGAGAAAGGTGCCCCGGTCCATCCTGTCATTTAAGCAGTGTCAACAGGATATCCTCCTTCCCTAACCCACCCCAGGATCTTGATATCGTGGAAGAGCTCACTCACAGGAATAAAAGTACCTGTGTTCTCTCAAACTGGTCCCTCTCCTGGTCCAGGGTGTTGCTTCTCCTCGCTCCCAGCACATTAGGTATCTTCTTAATAGAAGTCATCTTGCCTGTTCTAAGCACTAGAGTAATAATTCCATGACCACCTCCACACGACCCCTCACACCACACTCACTATAGACGACACGATCAATGGATGCGGACAAAGTACCATCAGATGCTTTCAAAACTTTTTAGGTTATCTCAGAGAGCTTCTCACAAAGAATCCAGGCTTATTTCCCCCGGATTAAATACTATAGTATTTTTTTTTTTTGCTTATACCTAATTTGGATAAAAAAAAGACCACAGAAATATGGAAATAAAGTTACATTATTTCACTTTATTGAGTTAAATCTACGTAATGCATTATTAATGTTTGCCTACATCATCTACGTGCTCTCCTAACCATCGTACAAATCTATACTATCTGTAAAATCATTTGTAAATTTCCTGAATGAAGGTTATCTCGGCACCAAAAATATACGTATATAAAAGTACTGTAGTAGGCATATTAGTCCATGCTAGGTAGGTTTAACCCACCCACATTGCCATTCATGTATTATCTAATGAAGTCAGTGCGTCATTGGGGACTAAGTTTTTTTAGACAGTATTATTATAATCAAAACTATGCGCTAAACCCACCAGGGTCATACAGCACTGCTATTTAGGCACCGGTAGACAGTCACACAAACTTAGGTGACTACAATTATCAAACATAGTAACAATTGTGTAAATTACCTAAGATAATCCAAGAAAAGTCAGACGAAGTGACTTATTTCTTATAAAGATAAGTCACTTTGACTTTTTGGGTTATCCTGGGTTCTATGTACATATGCTGCTATGTATGATAATCTATGTAACTGTATTTGTGTATACCTGAATAAACTTAAATAATTCTCCCCCAGGATGCGACCCACTACCGTACTGATGCTTTATCGCATATTATTTAGAGAACTTATTGTGTACATATTATATAAGGAAACAAATCAGTTAGAATCAAGATTTATCGATTTCACGAAGACCATTAAGGCCACAATTTACATGTACTTTAATTTGCATTAAGCTACAAATCATAAAAAAAGTCTGAGAATAACCCTTCATAGATTCTGAGATTTTTAGGCACAGGTATACGTAAGTACAATTATCATACGTAGGTAAATTACCTAGGATAACCCCAGAAAAAGTCATTCAAAGTGACTGAGACATGTACAGTTGTGGATGTATATAGGTACATAGAGCGGTGTTAATGACCCTAGTAGAATTAATCCGTAACGATGAAGCCAGATAATACGTCATCTGTAACGTCATCTTGATTTTTATGAGGTGGAACATTCGGCTCACAACCAGAAGGACCAAGGTTCAATCCCCGGAGAAAAGTGTTGGTATGATTTTCTCTTATACAACTAGTGTTCATTTTCATCTAATATAATATCTTTATTTAGTACAAGTACATGTACAAGGTATACAGGCCTAGCTGACATCAATGACACTACTATGAGCACATCGACTCCGGCCGAGGGACTGATTACCTCAAACTCCTCCTCTCCTTACACCTTTCTGCTTTGTATTGGACTGATGAAGCCACTGTGTGGCGAAACGTTTCCTTAATAAAGATTCCCATATGTTGCATAAGTGTCTCAATCCTCAACTTGTCGGTTTTCAAAACCATTTATCATACGACATACTACTATATATAGAAAGCCGCTTGTTATGCTGAGCATTCCCCGCAAATTAGGTCAGTTTTGTCCCAGGATGCGACCCACCTGATGGGTGAACGTGGACAACAGGTGTCTTATAGAAACAAGTCCCTAATGTTTTCCAGCCGTACCGGCGGAGATTCGATCTTCGGACCTCAGAGTGTGAGCTGAGTGCGCTACCGATCGAGCTAGATACCTAGGAGAGAGAAATCCATAAAGAATCATACAGGAAACAGATCACACGCCTTATTTTTTCATGCTATATAAAACTAGAGTTAATAATACGAATAAAGTCGTCTATTTTATTAACATTAATAAATATACTACTGCGTTACACAAATACTTTCACATTGGCGTATTGCCCAGTCTGTGACTTCAGGAGTTTCTAATATATTTGCATAGTGACTTTCCCTCCGGTATAGCGACTGATTATAATAACTAAGCGCTAAACCCACATTAGCGACTGATATCTAATACAGATACCTATTTTTCCTGCTAGATAGGCAGGGATATTAAGTTTATTCAGGTACATATACACAAATAGTTACATAGGATGTAAAGATTATGAGGGAGCGCTAAACCCGTAGGGATTATATAGCGCCTGTGGGGGGATATGGAAGGCATTCAAGTTCAATTCAGGGAACTGGAGCACAGATCCAATTCCCCAGATCAAGAGCCCCTCACCAGCATCAAGGAACCTTCCTTGAGGGGCAGGATGTAAGGAAACCTCACCCATACATTTTGAGGGTTCGATGTTCACCGGGACTATTAGGATAAAAGCCAAATGGGCTCACTACTGATTATTAAGTATCCATAAAGCAATACCTTTAAGTGGTTGACATAATTAATTTTTAAATTTTCTTATTTCCAAAATTCTTGTTTATACTCGAGGATGCCTCATTCGATAGGCTTGGAATTTTCAGTGTTGGTGTATTGTAATTAGGAAATGTTCCTGCAACTATGAGCATGTGTAGGTACCCGCTGGTCAGTTACCTATAGATCATTCTGCTGTATGACCCTTACAGGTTTAGCACTTGGTTATGATTATATAATAATAAGTATAAATCATTCCTGATTTTGGTGCAATAACTTGAGAAAGCCTCTTCTGATTGGCTTCAAACTTTTAGTGATGGTGAGCTCTGAACTGTGCAAGTGTTTTAGTTTGTGGGGTAAAATCATATGTGCAAAACTTAGCACATTTTATTAAGGAAAAGTTTTGCACACAAGGGGCTTTGTCAATCCTATACAGAACATACTAAAATTAAGACTAAAAATTAGAGATGGATCAGATGAAGGAGAGAGAGGTCAGGTCAAATGACGGTAATGTGTGGTGCATGGGTGAGGGGGCCACATAATAATAATAATGAAATAATAACATTTTATTTCTTTGCTAAGGTTACAATGTGTGTTTACATTTCATAATTTGATTGGAACAAAGAAAGCCACTATCATGCCGAGGCATTTCAGGCACCTGACTACAGTGTTCTGTTGAGGCAAGATCATTTTTGTGAGTACACCAGAGATGCTGAATTTCCGAGACTTGTATGACCGTGTTAGATACTGCTACCACAGCTGTACTTATAAACAATGCCACCTCTGTAGATCATCTTTTATTTCCAGGCTAGCTTCATCCTATTTTATGAGATACCTGCGTGAGCTTCAGCCAAGTGATTGCCCAAAGAAAACAACTTTGGGTGATACCCAAAAAAGTATCACTCCAGCCCTCTTGCCCCACCTGAGGTTATGACTTCATGTGATGCCTCTCCTACTCTGTGACCACCCTAGTGGTTGAACAACTCAATGGGCATTTCAGCCAGGGAAAGGGAAGATTCCTATTGTAATGGAGTGATGGCATATCTTGCCTCAGGATAGTCTAAGGGGATGACTCTTATGGTGCCTCACCCACCATCCTCCACCCAAAGGAATGTCTTGTGCCTGTCCCTCACTTAACCATCCACATACTCTGTGCCCACCAAAACAACTGCTCACTTTGCCTGCCAATCCATCCATCCCCTATCCAAGCAGCTGCTCACCTCACCACCCAATGACCACCAGTCTTACCATTCCATCCCCACTCACCAAAAGAGAGCCAGTCACCACCCACTGCAAGGTGCTGGCTGCGAAGTTCCCAGGAGTGGGGGTGGTTGCTTCCCTTACCCTCCCAGCATATTGCTATCCTTACAACCAGGAAAGGTAGGCCTGTAGACTAAAATATCCCCCAGCCATCCTTGGCCTGCCAGCGTGAAAGAATGTTAACTACCTGTGTGAAGTGAGGTCCCCTGGGATACTATACCAGTTGTCCAGGATGCCTTGTGTCATGGAACCAGAGGATTCAAGATGCAGTACAGTAATCTGTGGTCTCCTGCTACAGTCCTTGTTCTCTTCCAGGTTTCAGTTGTGGGAGAAATGGAAGGTGGGTGATGGGTGTCGTGGTGGAGAAATGAGACTGGCTGTTGTGAAGATATCCAGATGCTTAGTACCTCTTTGAGCCATTACTGACACCATTACATTATTATTATAATAAAAAAAGAAGCGCTAAATCTACTAGTGTCATACAGAGCTGCAGGGCAGGAATTGATGCAGGATCAAAGGTTAAGTAAGGATGGAGAGGACAACAAAGGTAATGTTAGGAAGAGCTGTGATGAGTGCTAAAGGAAGGATTTTCAAAGCTTGAGTAATAAATCAGTTGCTGTCAAAAAGTCAAGAGGGAGAGTGTGTCCAAGATGGGTCTGATAGCAAGGAGGGAATTCTGTGTGCTCGTTGATAGACAGGACAGTTCAATAGAATATGGAAAATTGAAACAGAAACTAAACAATTCTCACAAAGTGGAACAGGGCGCCTCTCCATGAGATATCCATGAGTTAGATGAATGTGTCCAATGTGAAGATGAGAGAGTGTTGTCTCCCAACCTCGGTATCGATGACAAGAAGGCCAGAAACCCAACTTGGTTTGATAGAATGTAATTTGTTATGAGTCATATCAGACCAACATTGTTGCCAACAGTTGCGAAGGTGAGTAGATTATTATTATAATCAAAAGAAGCGCTAAACCACAAGGGTTATAAAGGTGAGTAGAGATTACAGCAAAATAGTCAGAGAATGGAATACCTCTATATGAAACTGATAGGTCATGTATTGCAGACTGCACAGCATTATTATTATTATAATCAAATAGAAGCGCTAAACCACAGGGGTTATACAGCAGACTGCACAGCAGAGTCTGCCTGCTCATTGCCATGAATATCAACATGACCAGGGACCCAACAGAAAATGATTTCTTTATTTTTGCTAGTAATGCGGTGCAACCAAAACAGTTGTATACGAAGAACTAGGGGATGAGGTGAATCAAATTTTTTTAATAGCTTGCAAAGCACTAAAGGAGTCTGAAATGATTACAAACATTGAAGTAGGCATAGATGCAATATGGATAATTGCAATGAGAATGGCATACAATTCAGCTGTAAAAATGCCACCTGAGTCTAATAAATGACCTTGCACAACACTGTCAGGAAACACTGCTGCAAACCCACTGCCATCAGAGGATTTAGAACCATCAGTGTACACTGCAACGGCATGAGAATGAGATTGGAAATGATTAAGAAAAAGAGTGAGAAGCAACTGTAGGGATTTGGGCTTTCGTGCACGCAGTGAGGAAGAACAGACACTGCTGGAACTTCTCAAGGACAAAGGGAAAAGTTAGATGCTAGATGAACATATAAAGGAGGCAAATGAAGAGAAGATAAGAGCGATTGAAGACAAAGAGAAAAGAGACGGAGTAAACAGGGTGGCGAACAAATAATGGACCTCTGGTAATGTCCGTTACTATCCTGTATGTAGAAGGATCATGAAGTCCCACCTCAGGTGTTGATCCTAATCAGTTAATCAGGAACGGTAGGCCAATGAGAGGCTGGTACCCATTTCTAAGAAAAATAGTCGAGTCATCTAGGAGTGCCTACACAATTTCTAATAATGTCACTTATCCCTGTTTCAATCCTTTGGTCCTCTTCCCTAGGATGTGACACATAGCAGTTAACTTATTCCTAGGTACAGTACCTATTTTACTGCTAGACAAACATGGACAACAAGTATAAGAATTTTTTTGCCTATATCATATCTTAACTCACCTAGGAATCTAGCTGTTCCTCTGGTTTGCAATCTGCCACCTTTGTTTAGGAAATATTTCCTCATATCTGCTGGTTGAAGAGTCCTTAGTCAATGTTGTTACAGTGTTCCCGAATTATGCCTATGGCACCCCTGTTTATCACTGAGTTTATTTACACTTCCTCCTATCTCTGTCAATTCAATAAGTTATGGTAGTGTGCAGATCTGGGACCAGACCCTCAAGTATCTTTCTCTTCCCCATTCCAGAGAGTCCATTTCAAGTATTTTAAGGCATTCCCAATAGTTTAGATACTTTATTGACTATATGGCCAGTAAATGATAGTACTTTGTTGACATTTCTTGTATCCTAGGGAAGGCAACTTCAATCCTTAGACATCATCAGTGCACCCTAATTGAAGGGTCGAGATGTTGATTCATCCTGAAAGTAACACAATGCTTCACCAGAATTCTTGTTTCTTCACTGGTGCCTTGATGCTGTCGAAGTGCTCTTAATCCAAGGAATTGGTGCTACTCTCCCCTTCCTCAGATGAAATCTGATTAACTCCCATTTATCAAGCACTGTATAACCCATACTGGCTTAATGCTTTCATGTAAATATTATAATTATTATAATAATAATAGTTACCTTCAATAAGATATTCTCATTTAATAAAAAACAGAAGAAACTAGGTAATTTTTTTAATATACAGTATATTTTCCATTTTTATTTATTTATTTATTTTTTATTAACACATTGGCTGTTTCCCACCAAGGCAGGGTGGCCCAAAAAAGAAAAACTTTTATCATCACTCACTCCATCATTGTCTTGCCAGAGGTATGCTTACACTACAGTTACAAAACTGGAATATTAACACCCCTCCATTTATATATCAATAATTATATTATTATTAGCACCACTGCTTTAATCTCTCTATACAGTTAATTATGGTTCAGATGTTGCAAGACATTATGACCAATTTTAACTTATAATTCCAACAACATACTATTTCCTGACATTTACTTCAGTGCAAAAAATAACTAAGAGCCCAACTTCTTCAGAAGAACATCGTTTACGATTTTCATATTTGCTCTGTTGTCCGAGGCTTTCTTAATCTTTCCCATCAAGGCATTAAACAGCTGCTTCTTCTTACTTTTTTTGTATTTTTCAACCTGAAATAAAAAAAAAATATTACAGTATTACATTTTAACATTGTACAATAGGTAATTTTTTTTATTATATGTCTTCCCATATGCAACAAGATTGGTCACAGAATGACAGAGACCTGATCCATTATGCACAATAATTATTATTATATTCATGGGGAAGCATGAAACCTAGAGGGGTAATACAGTGCCAGGGTAATGGCCAAAGGAAGAGAGTAGCTCCAATTCCTTTCACCAAGACCCTTAACCAGTATCACTGCTCTCCAATTGAGGGTGTCCAGATGTGGATAATTTTTTTTTTTTTCAACAAGTCGGCTGTCTCCCACCGAGGCAGGGTGACCCAAAAAGAAATAAAATCCCCAAAAAGAAAATACTTTCATCATCATTCAACACTTTCACCTCACTCATACATAATCACTGTCTTTGCAGAGGCACTCAGATACGACAGCTGAGAATAAGTCCCTCCCAACTGTCACTATCCCAGACCCCTCCTTTAAAGTGCAGGCATTGTACTTCCCATTTCCAGGACTCAAGTCCAACTAAATCAATTAACTGGTTTCCCTGAATCCCTTCACAAAATATTACCCTGCTCACACTCCAACAGCTCGTCAGGTCCCAAAAACCATTCGTCTCCATTCACTCCTATCTAACACGCTCACACATGCTTGCTGGAAGTCCAAGCCCCTCGCCCACAAAACCTCCTTTACCCCCTCCCTCCAACCTTTTCGAGGACGACCCCTACCCCGCCGTCCTTCCCCTACAGATTTATACGCTCTCAAAGTCATTCTACGTACTTTGATCCATTCTCTCTAAATGACCAAACCACCTCAACAACCCTTCTTCAGCCCTCTAACAAATACTTTTAGTAACTCCACACCTCCTCCTAATTTCCACACTCCGAATTTTCTGCATAATATTTACACCACACATTGCCCTTAGACAGGACATCTCCACTGCCTCCAGCCGCCTCCTCGCTGCAGAATTTGCAACCCATGCTTCACACCCATATAAGAGTGTTGGTACCACTATACTTTCATACATTCCCTTCTTTGCCTCCATGAATAACGTTTTTTGTCTCCACAGATACCTCAACACACCACTCACCTGGATAAATAAGCTCTTAATCCAAAAAAATAGAGCTAGGCTTCCCTTCTTTGGATTAAATTTGATTACCTCCCGTTCCCTAAATGCTATATGACTATTATAAGTTTACCATATGGTTGTGAATACAATAAATACAACACATTAAACTCTATATTACCATCAATATTTTATGCATCAGAAGCATCTCTTTCAAAATGTTGACAAATAGAGGCAACGTTTGACACGCAGTGTTCATATTTATTCATGTGCTGTCAATCATGGCTCTGCTTTGCAAAAGTTCCTTTGTTAATGATAATGTGGAAGAGGCACCTTTTATAACTTATCAATGTGATGATCAACTTCTCACAAGAAATGTTCAACCAGTCATGCACACACAACCTCTTCAGGTCTTCCTAGTTGCATGCCTTGTGTGTGTTGACTACTCCACTTACACCAAAATTTTCTACCGGAGTGAGTCTTGGGTCCAATGATGGACAACTAAGAACATTGATTTTGTGCTCTCCTAATCATTTGATCATTGATTTTGATGTACATAATGTATATTTCAGGTCATTATCATTTTGGCAAGTCCATATGCAACCTATGATGACCCCTATGGGTTTAGCACTTCCTCATGAATGTGTAATAATAAGTAATAATAACTGAGCATCTGAATACAGCACCCTATTCTTGGCTAAAATATCCTGGTTATTCAAAATAAAAATAGTTTCTTTCAATCCCACCGAGGCAGGGTGGCCCAAAAGGAAAAACGAATATTTTTCCTTTTACATTTAGTAATATATACAGGAGAAGGGGTTACTAGCCCCTTGCTCCTGGCATTTTAGTCGCCTCTTACGACACGTACGTATAGCTTATGGAGGAAGACTTCTGTTCCACTTCCCCATGGAGAAAATAAAAATACATTATAAAAAATATTAAACTGTAATATGTCATACCTCTCCTAATATTACAGCAATACAAATTTCATTAAGCAATTTAACTGTAAATATTTTTTGCATTATAAAAATTACACATGCATTTAAAAGAAATAACAAGTACCCACTGAACTAAAATAACTAACCAACTTCAAGTTCTCAGCCAAAATCTTTTCAACAATTTCCTCCATGACATCATCAGAAAGCTGCAGCCAGTTATTGTCAAGCACAATCTGAAAAATGAGAATAACTACAATTTCCAAAGTGCCACTGAAGTGCTAGAGAGGAAAAGAAAAACATGATTTGTAGGCAACAAGTGGTTGAGTCTTCCATTACTGATTTAAACTATTACAAATACTCCATATTTTATTTTTCAAGGGTGGGGAGGTGCCACTGTGATGTTGAAGGGCTCTTGATACAAGGAATTGCAGCTACACTTCTTTGGATCAATTATGATTACTGACTATTTTCCAAGTTCTGTATGACCCTTAGAGCTTCCCGGTAATAATAGTAATAATAATATTTACTATTCTTCTTTCTTTCAACACGTCGGCCGTTTCCCACCGAGGCAGGGTGGCCCAAAAGGAAAAACGAAAGTTTCTCCTTTTACATTTAGTAATATATACAAGAGAAGGGGTTACTTAGCCCCTTGCTCCTGTGGGCATTTTAGTCGCCTCTTACGACACGCATGGCTTACGGAGGAAGAATTCTGTTCCACTTCCCCATGGAGATAAGAGGAAATAAGAACAAGAACTAGTAAGAAAATAGAAGAAAACCCGGAGGGGTGTGTATATATATGCTTGTACATACATGAATGTGTAGTGTGGCCTAAGTGTAAGTAGAAGTAGCAAGATGTACCTGAAATCTTGCATGTTTATGAGACAGAAAAAAGACACCAGCAATCCTACCATCATGTAAAACAATTACAGGCTTTCGTTTTACACTTACTTCGCAGGACGGTAGTACCTCTCTGGGCGGTTGCTGTCTACCAACCTACTACCTATTATTATTAGTATTTCATCTTCATTAGCCTTGCTCTGAGCAGTGTGGACAATATTTTGGTAACCAACCATACAATTTTGATCAAACTGGTCTAATTTTAAAGGCTGGTGAACATTTTTATACTGTATAGAAAATGCAATTTTGCTCAACGTACATTTTGCTCACTGGTTTTTCTTCTCAGCACCTCATATGTCCTTTCACATTATAATACATTCACTTAGATACCTTTTCTCAATATAAATTTCATAGTTCCACAATTATATAAAATTTTCTTATTATTTGTACATACATACGTATAGTAAATATACATATACGTACCTTTTAATTCAAAGAAACATTTTCAATTTCACACACAACTGCTTTTCCATTAACATTTTATTCTGCATGCAAGTACAGTGGACCCCCGGCTAATGAACAAAATTCATTCCAGAAGCCTGCTCAAGTGCCATTACCAAACGAATTTACTTCCTTAAGAAATAATGTCACGTAGGTTAGTTTATTTCAGACCCCCAAAAATACACTTCCACAAGCACTTACAATATTATACTTACATCATTGTACGATTTCCGGGGTGTTCGTTAGCCGGGGTCCACTGTACTTTATAAAATAACATATGCATATGCACTTTATGGAATGTCTACCATTCTATTTATAAATTTATGATTTAACCCTTAAACTGTCCAAACATAGATCTACGTTCGCTCGCATAGCGCTCCGAAAGTAGATCTCCGTTTTTTTTATATGCTTTCTTATAGAGAAAATCAAGGTCAGAGTGCTACGCACGTAAACGTAGATCTATGTTTGGACAGTTTAAGGGTTAATATACAATACAATAGGACCTCTGTATCCGGGGAATACATTCCAAGGACCTGCTGGATAGTAGCAAACTTTATATATAAGTCCGATACATACCTATTATAAAGTTTAATTGATAAATTATGCACAATAAGTGAAGAATTATCCCCTTTTGACTGATAGGAATCACTTCACGGATTTTCTTAGGCTTTGAAGAAATGCTAGCTTCTCTACTTTGGGGCCATTATTATGCAAAATAATTAAAACTGCGGATAACGATACAGTGGATATGGGGGTTCTACTGTATATAGTGCTGTACTATAATGTACATTTAAATATACGTATATTGTATACTTAAATATAGTACTATATTTTACACTTAAATACATACTCTATACTATATTTTACACCTTTTTAATATAAAAACTTGTTGCAGCAGTAACTTTACATCAAGTATAATTGTTACCTGAGTAGGAGGCCGTGAGTCTCTCTCAATGCATATGGCATTGATCACTTGCTGGGATATATTAGTTAAGATTCTGCAACTCTGCTGTAGGTCAACAATTTCACCAAAGGCTGATGCTGAAAGTGGACTGAAATATATATTTTTAATTATATACCTTAATTATATACTATATATATTCTGAATTGAGTTAAGGTAAATTAATATATGCTTATATAATTTTTCTTTATGTATGGCAGCAAAGAAAAATTTAATTAATTCATTGCATAACAAAATAGTTTTCACTGATCACTGAACAATATTTTGTTCACTAATCAGTGAACAAAATATTTTTCTTTATGTATGACAGCAAAGAAAATTTTTAATTAATTTATGGCATAACAAAATATTGTTCACTGATGAGTATAACAAAGATTTTTTTTTTCGTTTTAGAACAGATCAACTGCTACTCATATAAATTTGTCACACAAATATTTACCAAGTGCAGCATAAGCTTTTAATGCAGTTAAATAACAGCCTTGAAAATTTGAAGCTAATCAGAAGATGCATTCACAAGTTATCACATGGAAACTGATATCACAATTCCTTCAATAAAAATAGCAAAGTGACACCAATGCAACCCAAAACCATTCTGAACTTTACAATAAGTATACTGCACCAGTTTCGAATGTCAGAGACCAATCAGGAGAGGCAATTTCAAGTTATAGCACAGTAACCAATTTCCCTATTTGTTAAAGAAAACTGGCAAATTAGGACTTTTTTTTTTTTTAAACACGGTGGCTGTTTCCTATTGAGGTAGGGTGACCTGAAAAAGAAACACTTTCATCATTATTCATACTATCACTGTCTTGCCAGAGGTGCACAGATATGACAGTTCAGATGTCCCTCCAAAGAGCAAATATCCCAAACCCCTCCTTCAGAGTGCAGGCACTGTACTTCCCACCTTCAGGACTCAAGTCTGGCAAACTGGTTTACCCTGAATCCCTTCACAAACCTTCACAAAATATTACCCTGCTCACACAGATGAAAAAATATGAACTTTCCTCTCACCAAAATACACTCGCACTTTACATTAGAAGTTGCTCAGAATTTGCATTCTCAGCTTACCATAACACAGAAAAAATACCTACACACTCCAATAACAATCTCAACTTTCTTCTCTGTAGGATTTTGTAATGCATAGGTCATTTCCCACTGAGTTAGAGTAACCCGCAAAACAAGAAATACTTTCATCATCACTCACTCCATCACTGTCTTGCCAGAGGTACGCTGATACCACAGTTGAAAATTTGCAGAAGATGAGAAGTGCCTTTCACAAGTTACTGCATGGTAACCACTGTGCTATTTGCATGTACGTACTGTATAATGTGGGCAAATCAGCCTCTGTATATCTTAATACCAGTCCAAACCTTCCTCTAAGACACAACACTGAAAGTTTGGAGCTAAACAGAACAGTCAGTCTGAGTTATTGCACAGAAACCTTGAAGAAAAGATAAAAGCTTTTCTTTCAGTAAGATACATCAGCCTTTAAGCTGTTCAAAGAATGCATCCTCAAGTTATCTTACAGACAATAATACCTCACAATTTTATTACTAATAATGATAATCAAAGCACCTACATTTTCAATAACACACTAAACCCTTTTCTAAGCAGGATACATCTGTGTTGAAAGTCTGAACCTGATCAAACGAAACTTTGTAAAGTTATCACAGCAAAACTGCTGCACTATTTGCATTTATAAAATTGGCAAAATGGTAACACCATAGCCCAATAACACTATGAACCTTTCTTTAAATAAGATACAAAGACACTGAAACCAGTCAAAATAGGTGTTCTTCAGTTACTGTTCTGAAACCTTGGAGGTGGTTGGAATAACAGGAAAAATAAAACTGACAGCCACCATAGATTTTCTCTCTATAGGGCTAAATAAATATTCAATAAAGAATATTTTATTAATAAAAACTCCTTAGAGAAAGCTACTAGATAAGAGTATTAGGAGCAGACTACCTGTTTTTAATGTCTGTACTGATGCTGTTTAGAGCTTCCAGTAGGTTATTAAGCAAGAGGTTACAAACGAGTTTGGAGCTTCTCTTGGTATTTGACATCACTGCCATGAAGTAGTCCAAAAGATCATCCCTACTCTGCAAAATAGCAAGGAGAGAAAACAGTAAGTTATAATTCTTTAGGACTAGTAACAGAAAAAATAAAAAAAAAAAATTTTTTATTTCTTTTCTTCAGTATAAATGAGATAAAATAATGAAAAACACATAAATAAAAAGATACATTTTCTGCATCTATAGTGATCTTCTGACATCTTCAAAAAAATGTATGCCATTTGTAGTAGCCATCAAAATATTTTGGAGATTCTTTCAATTACTGTAAAACAATTAAGACAGGTGAATGAAATATATTGTAGCTGCAAAAATGCATCATAATTTACACCTGGGGAAATTCTGGAGGCAGAGGTGACTCCAGAAGTTTTAAATAGGAGGGGCTTAGGGGTAGAAATCTGGTTGGTAGGCAAGGCTTGGGGACTTGTCTTAAATCAGTGTTATTTTTTTTCTGAGGGATACTGATGGATTTTTTTAGGGGATTCCAGCTCCTCTTACCCCACCTCAACACTGCCAATCAGGAGGGACTGGTCCCAAATCTTCACAATGAGATTACATAATATGAAAGCAAGAATTTCAAAAGACAGTGTAATGAGTATGCTAAGAGATAACTCAAAATAGGATAAAAGGACCAAGATGTTTCAACACCCTCTGTTCATACATAGAGGGGAATCAAAACCAAACTCCTAGCTATTTTCAAGAGGGAACTTGATAAGTTTCTCAAGTTAACTCCTTATCAGTCAGGCTGTGGTGGCTATACTGAACTGCATGTAGCATGTTGATCAGGCAATCAATCAGAAGGTCTGCTCTGGGACCAAACTACGAAGGGCGGTGACTCCTACAATTTTCAGATAACCCTCAGGTGTCTGAACAAGGATCTCATTCACTAATGTTAGGTCACTACATAAAAATTTATTGAGCAATTGGTTTATGCAAGTACAGTGGTACCCCGACTTACGATATTTTTTCATTCCAGAATGCAGTTCAAGTGCCATTACCAAACGAATTTATCTCCATAAGAAATGATGTAAAATAGACTAGTCCTTTTAGACCCCCAAAATTACACTTACAAAAGCATTTAAAAAAATAAACTTACATAAAAGGGTGTGTTTGGGGACCATCGTAAGTCGGGTACCACTGTAACTATCAGCTGTTTTAAGTAAGACATTGATTTCACTGACTTAATTGAGACTATTAAAAAATTGTGTGATGTGCACACTTATATATGTGTGAATCACTGAAAATATGTTTCGGTTTTTGTTGAAAATTATTTCCAGAATTCTGTTCGAGTGCCGTTACCGAATGAATTTGTTCCCATAAGAACGAATGTAAATTAGATTAGTCATTTCAGACCCCAAAAATACACTTACAAAAGCACTTACAAAAATACACTTACATAACAGTTCGAGTTTGGAGGTGTACAAAAACTGAGGGTCCACTGTATTATTATTATTTTCAACACATCGGCCATCTCCCGCTGAGGCAGGGTGACCCAAAAAAGAAACACTTTCACCATCATTCACACATAATCGCTGTCTTTGCAGAGGCACTCAGATATGACAGTTTAGGTGTCACTCCAAACAGCCAATATCCCAATATTACTGTATTATTATTATTATTATTATTACTTATTTGAGTGAGGCAGTGCACTCTGCCTGATTTTTTCAATATTTATTTTATAGAACTCTTACACAGTACTTAAAATTAGGCAAAGCAGACTACAGTGGTACCCCGACTTACGATGGTCCCCAAACACACCCTTTATGTAAGTTTATTTTTTTAAATGCTTTTGTAAGTGTAATTTTGGGGGTCTAAAAGGACTAGTCTATTTTACATCATTTCTTATGGAGATAAATTCGTTTGGTAATGGCACTTGAACAGCATTCTGGAATGAAAAAATATCGTAAGTCGGGGTACCACTGTATTTTCTTTGTACATGCATACATGTATGTATTTCGATTCCAAAACACTGTGAGAACTGAGCAATAGGATTACCTACTATGTTTACCAGACATTCTGATACTAGGTAAGAATGAACTTTCTCATTTCTTAAAACTGGAGAAAAAAATTTCCTATTTTTTAAACCATTTAATGATTTCATCCTTCTGCTATGTGGACTGAATATAACTGACCATATTTTTAAGAAAGGAGAAGTTATGCTATGTAATGACAAATTCTATATCTACAGTAAAGAAAAATTCTACTTATATTTAAAAGACATCAAACTCTTCCAATTATATTTTATACAAAACAAAAGAAAAAATGCAAGAATTTTATATATGTACTTAATTGTATACAACTTCCACTGTCATACAGTTGCTACTTACAGTAAGCAAAAATGCATTCTCTAGTGAGAGTCCATAATCCCTTATCAGTCTTTGTCTAGTAGCTTCAGGTAGCTCTGGTATTTTAGCACGAACTTCACTGATATCAAGTGCGCCATCATACTGACAACTGGGTTCCGAGGAATCATGCAGACGGAGTGGAAGCAAGTTTGGCTCGGGCATGAAGCGGTAATCCTGAAAGAGAATGACTGAGAAGTTTGTATTATACACTTCAAACTTAACATCTCTTATTATGTTATTAATCTCACTGTAGTATATTTTCCAAATTTCTATTTCCCCTTTATTTAGTTTTATCATCCATATTTTAAATAAGATTTTTTCTAACACTAATTTTTGTTATTTATTTGCAGCTAAAGGTATATGGTAAACTATATTAGAAAAGACTGAGAAACTACCTGAATAACTTCTTTATCTCTCATGCTGATGGTTTCTTGAGTATATGTATCAAAACTACGAGTTTCACCAGTCACACTGCCACCGGATTCCAAAATATCAATCTGCCGCTGAATCTCGTAGTCAACTGCTTTCAGCTGCAAATAAATGCTGTAATATACTGTACTGTAATCATTCGGTATTCACAAGTTCTATATCTATGATTATACTACATATTAAATGAATTTTGCTTTATAATCCACTGCCTTTCATCTGCGAGCTGAACTCACATATGGCAACTCAGTGCCCAAAACAAAATGAACACTCCCTACCTGAAGTTTCTAAAGGTTCCCTGTCTGCCAATCGCTTCAAAGCTAATGTTAAAAGTACCTCATCTCCTTAATGTAATCTGGACAGTAATACGCTATGTCAAACAAAACCTGATTTTATCCAATTTTGTCCCTGTTCTTCTTACAGCCTTCCTTCAACTCCCATATATAATTAGCAGCATATATTGTCCTGACGAGCTGTTGGAGTGTGAGCAGGGTAATATTTTGTGAAGGGATTCAGGGAAACCGGTTAGCTGGACTTGAGTCCTGGAAATGGGAAGTACTACAATGCCTGCACTATAAGGAGGGGTTTTTGATATTGGCAGTTTTGAGGACATCTAAACTGTAGTATCTGAGTGCCTCTGCAAAGGCAGTGATTATGTATAAGTGATGGTGAAAGTGTGAAAGTTTTTTTTCTTTCTTTTTGGGTCACCCTACCTCGGTGGGAAACGGCTGACATGTTAAAAAAAAAAATATTGTCCCATTACATTTGTATTGTAATTAAAGTAACAAATACCATTTGCTCTGCTAAACTTACTGTGTTTTCACCACCTCTCTTCAAACACTCAATCTAACTGAAGATCATTGAAACAACTTAAATAATATGTAATTCTTTTGTAATTGATCATTTGTCATTTACACCATTTCTTACTGTACTTACGTTTGTACTGCACAATAAGCATTACACAATATATTATGTCTAGTCTTTAAGTAGCATGTAAGCCTTATGATTAACTAACAAAATACACTGCATAATTTGTGGCTTTCTTTGTTCCTGCCATTGACTAATGCATGTATAACTACTGTATTCTTTGTAAGGCTCCAAGAAATAAAAATTATTATTATTATTATTATTATTACTTAGCTGCTCCAACATTGTCAAAACAGATGCTAAGAGAAGAAGCTAAAATACTGTCCAAGCCACTTGGTCAGATCTTCAACAAATCATTAATGACAGTTGAAACTAAGCTAAGCTTGTCCTAAATCACATGGTAAAATATCCTTTAGCATAAACTCCCTTCAAGAAGGGTATCTTGATGCCAGTAAGGGCTCTTGATCCAAAGGTCTGGAGGTACCCTTCCCTTCCTGTATAAAACCTGATCACCTCACATTCCACAGGTGCTGTATGACTCCTATAGGTTTAGCTCCTTCATGAATAGAATAATAAAAAATAAAAAGCTCACAGCATAAGGTGTCCTGTCTTGCTTGGCTTACCAAAGACCAAATGGAATTGAGATTCTTCACTTCAGCTCTGGTTCCCAGCGGCTCATCAGGTCTGTGAACTGATATATTAGCGTCTACTCGAAGAGCTCCCTCTGTAAAGATACAATATTACAAACTGTGATTTATAATGCTGCTTCATTATTTCCATACATTCCTCAGCTCCAACCTGATTACCTCCCCCTCCCCCTCCAGTTACCCAGGTGCTGTATGGCCCTTATGGGTTTATCACTTTTACAATTTAATAATATTATTGCACAATCATGTACAGGAGGGGGCCCCACTTATACAGCAGATTAGGTTCTGGGCTACTGCTATAAAGTGAAACATAGCCTTTTTACATTTCAAATGCATTTAAAAGCCTGATAATAGGTTTACACTATCATATATTAAGTGAGCAATAGAGCTAGCCTTAAAAATGCAGATACAGTACACTCATTACTTACCTTAAAATATTTTTTCCTTAGCTTATAGTGAGTGGGGGCCCTCCTGTATGTGCAGCATTAAGGGAATATTTTTTCAATCAAAGAGAAATGTATTAGAAGCTATAAATTATTCTCAATATGGTGTGTATACTTTGTAAACTTGGTTTGGAGAGCAATCACAACTCACAAAATCATTATAACATGTTTGCAAACAAGACGATCTGTTGGAGTGTGAGCAGGGTAACATTTTGTGAAGGGATTCAGGGAAACCAGTTAATTGATTTAATTGGACTTGAGTCCTGGAAATGGGAAGTACAATGCCTGCACTTTAAAGGAGGGGTCTGGGATAGTGACAGCTGGGAGGGACAATTCTCAGCTGTCGTATCTGAGCTCCTCTGCAAAGACAGTGATTATGTATGAGTGTGGTGAAAGTGTTGAATGATGATGAAAGTATTTTCTTTTTGGGGATTTTCTTTCTTTTTGGGTCACCCTGCCTCGGTGGGAGACGGCCGACTTGTTGAAAAAAAAAAAGAAAAAAAAAAAGAAAAATGTTTGCAAACAAACCACAGAACAGGTGGGGTTTGAATCCATGGTAAGTGAGTTCAAACCCCACCCTCTCTGTGATTTGGAGAGTAATCACATTTGTGGAGCCTTGATTTCAAATAGTAGTCAGTGCTGAATGACTCCCATGGTTCAGCACATTCCAAGAATAATAATAATCAAGGCATTATGGGTAAGTATAAAGCTAATAATGGTAATTATAACAATTAATTTAAATTATGTCCTTTAACCCTTTGACTGTTTCGACGTATATACGTCTTACAGCTTCAATGTTTGACGATGATTATTATACGCCTGAATTCTAGGCCTCAAATCACAGCAGGAGAAAGCTGTAGGCTCACATGTGAGACAATGGGTCTGTGTGGTCATGTCGCATATAAAAATCCTGCAGCAAGCATACATAATAGAGAAAAAAAAGTCCGACACGTGTTTTTTAATTAAAACGCCGTCTTTGAGGTGCATTTTCGTAAAGTATTTATGGTTGTATTCTCTTTTTCATGGTCTCATTTGATAGAATTGAAAACATATTACAGGAATAGAGATGATTTTGATTAGTTTTATGATGTAAACGATCTTGAAATTGAGCTCAAAGTAGCGGAAATGTTCGATTTTTGCCAATGTTCACAAGTAAACAAACCACACCATGCGTCCAATACACATCAACTGGTGAGTCTAATATTCTTTCACAAGTGCACAGATATTATTTATACAGTTTTTACAAGAATGCAATAGTCTGCATAACAATAAATCTTCTATTTTTTGTGAATAAAAAATCAAAATAGAAAGCAAGAGTAATGTAAGAGAGGCCTAAAGACATGACTAATGAACAGATAACATCTTATTTTAGTGGTAGGGATGTCTGCATTGTTTATTCTGGACCCTATTTTGAAATTGACATAATTTTTATTTTGCATGAAATTGGCGAAATTGCCATTTTCTGACCACTTTATTGGGTAGTTGAAATCGGTAAATTGGTGATTTCTTGTACTCAATCGATAGAACAAATGGAGTTCTAAAGAAATAGCTATGAGTTTGGTCGACTGTCCCAGTGGAATTGGCCTAAAATAGGGCTCAAAGTCGGCGAAATCGCCGATGCGTATATATCACTGACATTGCTAACTTTGCGAGAGCGTAATTCCGTAAGTTTTCAATCAAATGTCAAACGTTTGGTGTCATTACAATCGGGAAAAGATTCTCTATCATTTCATAAGAAAAAATAATTTTTTTTTTTTCCAAAATTTTCCGACATAGAATGACAGTTTCAGAATGGGGCCTCCGACAGTCAAAGGGTTAAAAGAGGGTGTTTTAATGCTGATGAAGGCTACTTAAGCTCCCATTCCTTTCCTTAGATGAAACCAGAGTGATTCCCCATTAACCAAGAACTGTATGCTCCTTATGATTTTTTTTTAACACATCAGCCATTTCCCACCAAGGCAGGGGTGACCCGAAAAAGAAGAAACACTTTCATCATTACTTACTCCATCACTGTCTTGCCAGAGGCCTGTCGATACTACAGTTATAATGCTGCAACTGAATTTAGCACTTTCCATAAATATAATACAATAATTGCAATAAACAGTTCCCAGCACAGTGTTCTTCTGTCTTACAGCACCCATAATAAAACTTTAATTAACACTTCCTCATGAATTTGACAATAACTTAGTAATAACGTGTGTGTGTGTGTGAATGTGTAAGGAAGCATGATATGAGAGAGTGTAGTGTATATGAGAGGTGGTAACTCTGCCTTCTCACCCCATGAAAGGTACAGTATATGTTACTTACCATGCATTCGCCCATTACAAGTGCCTATTCTAGTGAGAATAAGGGCAACTTCTTTAACCATGGCAGCAGCCTCTTCACCATTACGTAGCCCAGGGGCAAATACAAGTTCCATCAGTGGTTGACCTGCACGATTAAGATCCACAAGTACCCTAAAAATATTGAATTTACTTTTAAATCATTCTATTCAAGTACGTATAAAATTTGCTCTTTGTAGTTGAAAACATAAAACTCAAACAATGAACATTAAGAATGGTAGTACACTATCAGTATAATGTGATATGTATTTCTTTTGACAATATTCACTACCTCTAAATAAATACAAATTAATGTATAGTAATCTTAAATATTTTCAAACAACATCATTTAGTAAAGTACCTACAAAAATACTATTCATTGTACCCCCAAAGTACAAGAAATATCCTGTTATCATGAGTAAATTAGATAATAATAAAATGAGTCAAGTTACATGGACAGAATGCTATTTATTCAGCATACTTCACTTTGCTTGCCAGGAGTGGGGAGCTAGTAACCTCTTCTCCTGCATAAATTATTAAATAAAAAAAAAAAAAACTTTCATTTTTCTTTTTAGGTCACCCCGTCTCAGTGGGATCCAGTTGGAGCCTTAAAAAAAAAAAATTTACTCTGAAGAAGGCAGAATGACACGAAAAAACAATACAAACATGAGAAGTGACCTTTTTTTTTAAATAAATCATGATTCTTATACACAAATAACCCGAACAGAGTAGAGAGGAGCTTATGTAAGCTTCTCTCCTATGTGTGGGTTATTTGTGTATTGTTCCAGTCACGACATTGTGCCTTTCTGTTCTTCACGATTCTTAATAAAGGCAAAGTTTTCTTACCTATTATTATCCTTGTCGTGAATGCTCTTGCCACTGTCCTCCTCAAGCTGAAGTTGCAACAGATCAACTGAATGTCGGTATGGATGTTTATGGAGAGAAGAGTTAAAGACGATGAATTCTAATCTGCCATTGCTTGCTAGTGGATAATCTAGTTGGGTGATCTGGTAACCAGCCTAGAGTCGATAAATTGATTACAATTTGCTAAATAATTTAAATATTTTTACACACTCAGTACACAGTAATGTACCCATAAAATATTCTCCAAGTCCCATAACCCTTCAAAGGAATTACCTGCCTTGATACTAATGAAGGGCTCTAGATCCAAGGAAGTAAAGCTACTCACAGTGTGGAAAACCCATTTTACATACTATTTGATGTAACAATCAAGAGTTATTACTAAAAATAATCACTAAACTAAATTTTTTGTTTCCATTTCGTATAACTTAATTGATTATGAGCATTTATGAAACCAACCACTTCTATAACCATTTTAGTGTACGTTTAATCTTAAGTCAGCTCAAAATGCACTGTGTAACTAAGGGTTTTTTCCATGTATGATAGTACAGTACATAATGTAAGACAATGTGCCATGGGCAATAAACTTTACCGTATTTTGCGGCTTATAAGATGCGGCTTATAAGACTTGTTTTAGTTTCAATGGCTCAGCATCAGACGTAACTGGGAGAGCTACAGCCCACCCCAAACCCCAAACTTATGGCTCCCATCATTGACCTTCAGTTTATAGGACGCAGGGTGGTTTTTGGAGACATTTTATGGAAAAAAACATGCGTCTAATAAGCTGCGAAATACGGTACTTACTTTAATAAAACTAGCATAAAATACCTAAAATGTTCACATGTGAAACTGTGCAATCTTTAACTGCAAAACAAGGGAAAGGTATACAGATGTATATAATACACTGGGTGGTAATCTACTACATTTGTATAATGTCTTTTCATTTTGTATGGTTTCCCCATTATCTTTTTCTTATATCTGTTCATTTCTTTTCCTGTTACTTTCTTTCTACTTTCCTATTTACTTACATTTCTTTATTTTTAGTGCATGAAAGTTCCAGCCAAAATTAATATATTGAGTATTTATGTAATGTTTATTGAGCAAGTTGAAGTATTCAATAACTGATGAGTGAGTGCTTATTACTGAATTAAATGATGGAGAGGGAGGAATAGGGAAGTTGAGGAAAGAACATTAGCAGTAAGGAGAGAGGGGTCTCAGCTGACTTGTCAAATTGGTGTCCGTCAAAGAATCATAGAAAGTATTTGCATTAAAGGCAGGGAGGAGGGTGGACAGAGCAAGGCAAGAAGGCTTAGTTCCTGTGCAGACCCAATACAAAAGAATTAAGTGTCTGTAGGAATGTCACACTTAGTATAGCATGCTTTCATTCTACCTCCTAACACATGTATTTCTTAAATCTGCTACTCCTGTACATTTGATTCATTTACCCAATTTGATGAGTTTTTTCTCTCACCTTTTTCTTTAATACAAGCACAATATTTCTCACTTTTCATGTGTCAAGGAGCTTACCTTTTTTTATTATGAAATCCTCAGAATCATAAGAGGTGAAGTATGGTAATGTAAAAATGTTTCAAAATTGAATTGTGTTTTTGAAGTAAAGGTGACCCCCACACTTACTTCCTAATTGATTGCAGGAGAGCATTAGCCAGACAAGATGCTATAAGTTTGTTAATTCCCAAAAGCACATGTAATAAATGGGGGGCTCTGTTCCTGGAAACGATTTTCATACCAATTTCATTGAAAGGAAAAAAAAATGATCTTAAATGCTGGGCAGTTATAGGTGCAGAATTACTTATAAATTTACTAATACTAATACAAGTTTATTTGACTATCCATGCCCTAGAATAAGCAAGCCAATGAATCTACTAAGGGAACTGCTTTTGAAACAAAAGAATGATCACAGCTTTTATAGTTTTGTAGAATGAGTGATGAAAATGATCCAATGCTTACTGGAAACATGAGAAAAAGTATAAATTACACAGACTGATTAACACAGAACACCCGGCTGTTTCAAAGACATTTCGTTTTACATTAATGGCAATAACTGCAGTTAATGTTTAATTGCAAAGTTTTACTATGTACACTCTATGTAATACAAACCTGAAATAAGATGCTAACTTACCGGAAGATCTGGGTAAAAATAATGCTTGCGATCAAAAAGAGATATTTTGTTGACAGTAGCTCCAAAGGCCAATGCTGTCTTTATTCCTGCTTCAACACACCTCTTATTCAGGACCTATTAAGAAATGGCTTAATTATCTTGGAGACAAAAATAAAATAAAAGATACTGGTAGTACAATGAAAAGACAAAGTATGCTGTACATATTTCTTTTAGTGGAAATTTTCGGTTCTATTATTATACTTTTATTTAACATGCCAGCCATCTACTACCAATGTAGGTTTCTTTCCTCCCCCAAAAAGAAACATATTCATCATCATTCATTCAATAATTATCTTGCTGGATCAACCAGCTATAAAGAATTGAGTTACTTTTAAACTCCAAAATTCAACAAAGGCCTTAGAAAACAAATTTGCTGATACAAATTAAAAGATCACATACAAAACATATTTTGATTCATATTTTGGCTACTTACACAACCAGCAACTGAAAAAATGACCAATTTCTCTTCATTAATATAAGAGGCAGATATTTTGATATGGTGTATCTGACTTACTGGTAAGGTTCCAGGGTGAGCTGATTCAAATATGCCAACTTGAGTGTTTGGAGGAGCTCCATATCTGGTACCAACACGGGAGAATAATTTACTGGTTGATGAGATCTGAGCGTGAATCTCCAAACCAATTACTGGCTCCCAATAATCTCTAAAAAAATTTAAATAGAAAGACAAAATATTTAGTGTTACACAATTGCATATGAAAGCCTAAAACAAAATAAATCACATCTTTGGGCTCTTATTATCAAAATACAGAACTGTAATATCAAAAGAAATTCCTCCCAAATTAGATATCAACAAAATCTTCCATTTAGAAATGAAAAATTGCATATTGTTCAGGTGTGATAAATTCCAGTTGCTTCAACATGGAAAGAACAAAGAGCTGAAAACAAGTACGCACATAATGAAGTGAGATCTGGTCTTCAAATAGAAAAAAGTTAAAAAGAATATACAGTGACCGAGTCTAGAAAACTTCACTACTGAAGTCTGCTCATGCCATTCCGAACAATTTACTCTTAAGGAAATGTCACGAGGTTATTCATTCAGACTCCCAAAATACTTTTCACAGCATTAATATTAAACTATAATGTGATTTCGGGTTTACGAAACGGGGCCACTGTACATATGTTAGACAATCTAACATGTAGAAAGTACAATAAAACAAGAAAAGTTGAGCCAATGATGGTATTCATCACAGCATTGTGCTCTCTCACACAGAATGCTGTTCTGTCCTAACATTTTTCAAGGCAGGTGAGATATCCAACTAAAAATGCAAAGATACCTTACTGCTCACACAGATTCGATATACATACAGTCCCCCATCCCTTTATCCGAAATTCTGAAATTCGAAAAGTTCTGAAAACCAAAGATTTTTCCTGGAAGTGTATAAATGGAAAACAGGAATTAATAAAGGGGATGTAAATAGCATGCTAAAAATATCTAGCTTAGCTTAGACCTGACTAGCTTGAGCTACTAGGTCAGATGCTGTGCTCCTTCCTTGGTTGGATAAACATGTTAGGTTGGATAAACATAGGTTGGATAAACACATGAGTGAGAGGGGTTGGATTTGAGTGGGACTTGCACATGAATAAATAGAATTATAAGAACTTAAGACTGGAGGAACACTGCAGAAGGCATATTGGCCCATACAAGGCAGGTCCTTATCAAAACCACCACTACCCAAGAATTTACTCCTGTACCTAGTCAGGTCAGGTCTCATTCACTTAACATTAGAAAGGAAGAACACTAGGCAGGTCCTTCACAATCCATCCCACTAACAGAATATTTGCCCAGCCCAATTTTCAATGCTACCCCAAGCAATAAGCTTTTCCGACCAGGAAATGAGTTTATCTAAATCCTCCTGAAGTTCCGTGACATCTACGTTTGAATCAATTATCCTACCTATGGTTGGTAGGTAAGACATAGGAAACAGCTAGGCAACATTATTCCGAAATGTTTCGCCTACACAGTAGGCTTCTTCAGACTTATATACTGTCGTGCATTTATCAGTGAGCAAGAGATTATGGCAATTTACTCAGCTAAAGAGAGATTACTTAGACAGAAACCTATGTTAATGAGACAGATGACACATGTAGTATACCAAATCACCAGTATTATATATGCAGTGTGGTAAAGCCATTAATTATAATAAAACATTGCATGCATTCAGTTTGGAATTTAGCACTTTCCTGTTACAGTAAATGTTCCATTACCTTCCTTTACTTAACCCAACCTCAATGAAACAAGAGAGAAAATGGTATTGTAATAGAAGTAAAAACTGCAGTCACCAGATGATCACTATAATTAAGTGCTGTAACTAATTTTAGTATGTACTATAGTATTAAATGAGTGATACTAAATTTAAGTAGACCTATAATACATTAGCTATTTGTATTACTCTTGGTTTCATCATTATTTGTTACTGATATACAGTGGATCCCCGGTTTTCGTGATTTTTTCGTTCCAGAATGCTGTTCAAGTGTCATTACCAAACGAATTTATTCCCATAAGGAATAATGTAAAGTAGACTAGTCCTTTTAGACCCCCAAAAATACTTACAAAAGCATTTACAAAAATACACTTACATAAAAGGGCGAGTTTGGAGCATTACGAAAACCAGGGGTCCACTGTATGCCTATAATATTTATGTGTACAGTGAAATAATGTAGATTATATAAGTATGTATGTATAACAAATTTGTAATGGTAGTTTAAAATTAAAAAAATGTACTAGCTATATTTAAGTATCTGTAGACAATAAACAATGATACCTGCCTAATAAGATGTGGTTTATACTGGGAATTAATACTATAATGCCTCAGTAGTGCATTTTGGAGTCTTGTGTGCAATCTTAACTGGTGCCTCATTTTTCTTCCTGATCTGTAAAGAAATTTTTGCTACTATTATTTCGATTACAATAATAAATAATTCTGATGTAACAGACTTTATATCCAAATACAATTTACCCAGAAGACAATATCAATAACAGACAATTCTGAAATCATTTCCAAAATCAGTTAAATCCAAAATTTGTTAGATCGGAGCCCATTAAATTAAAGTTTTATTGAATGTGTTTAGGTAGATGTAACAAAATTTACATATGTAATATGATACATACTGTGAGGTAAGTTATTTATGTATATAGTAAGTATTCAAGGAGAATGTTAGCTAGGCCAAGTTGGGAAAGCATGAAAGAACAGCTGGCATAGGGAACTATGTACAGTACCACTTAGTGGAGGTGGTAAGTGTACAATCAACTCATTGAGCAGGTGCGAGCCTTCATTATTATTATTATATTATTATTATTATTATTGTTATTTATTACAATATGTATATTAAAAAGTGCTAAACCTGTGTGAGTCATACAGTAGTGCATCCCTCATCACAGCCACGGCAATAAACATGAAAGTGTACACAGCCTGTGCTTATTTTATCTTATCTATGTACAGTCTCCTCAGTTATTTTTAGAGCCTCAAAGCTAGGTAAGACTTAGTACTAGTTTCAGCAAATCAGTATTACTAATGATAGAAAACTAACACATATAATTTCAATTTCAAATTTTCTCCCCAAAAATGTCAGGATTATAAAGAATTATGAATGACCTGAGACTCCACAGATTTAGGTTTAAAGTGTCCCGTGGACTGATTGGCAGTGCTTTTGCTTCATACACTGAGTGTCTGGTTCGATCCCTGGCATGGGTGGAACATGTTTCTTTACACCTACTGTCCCTGTTCACCTAGCAGTAAGTATTACCTGGGTATTAATTGACTGTTGTGGGTCGCATCCTGGGAGACGAGATTGAAGAACCCCAATGGAAGAGACAGACAGTCCTTGATGACACACTGTGGGTATTAAGTGCTGTGCACACTGTCTACCATTTATTATTATTTCATCATTTGTACTTTTATTAACTCTGAATCCAAACTGGCATGGATTTATAATGCTGAGATTAATTAACATAATGCAAAAGTGAAAGTCAGCCAAATTATATTTCCTAGAATTATAAGCTGTTGATCCTGCTCTAAGATTACATCTTGGCCCGTGGCCTGGTAGGCAAAGCTCTCGCTTCTCATGCTGAGGGTCCGTGGTTTAATTCCTAGTGAGGGAGGAAACATTGGACGTGTTTCCTTACACCTGTTGTCCTTGCTCATCCATCAGTAAAATGGGTACCTGGGTGTTAGTTGACTGGTGTGGGTCGCATCCTGAGACAAAACTAAACTAATTTGCCCGAAATGCTCTGCATAACAAGTGGCTTTCTATATAGTAGTATGTTATTGATGTCAGCTAGGCCTGTATACCTTGTACTTGTAGAAATAAAGATTATTATTATTACACTATTATTATTTCCTACATTATAAGGAAAGCTCTTTGGGCACACTAAAACTAATACTTATGAACTACTTAACACAAGTTCTTGGATAAATATTATTTATGAACTATTTAATATAAGTACTTGGATAAATATTATAACATATAATTTAAGTTCTGTGTGATATTCTGCCTGAATAATTTTTGTACAAAATAAAGTGGTTTAATTACCATGGGGAAATACCAGTTGAATAATTTTTTTAACAATGATTTTGAGGGTGTTGGGAGATGTATTTTTCACAGGTTTGTTTTACATTACTACCTCAGTGGAAATAAGCCAGACACAGTGGTTTTATTGGGTGATCTTGGGCTACTAATCTTCCGGGGAAATAAGTCACTTTGTCTGACTTTTTTGGGTTATCCTAGGTTCTCTACACATATGCTGCTATGTATGATAATCTATGTAACTGTATTTATGTATACCTGAATAAACTTACTTACTTAGTTTGCAATAGTAAAAATAAAAAAAAATCCCTAACCCAAAGTTGTTGTTGGGGTTTTATAGGGCCACTGACAGCATACGCCGTATCGAGCCCTGCCCCCTAACCCAAAGGCAGTTGTTAGTGTTGGTTTATAAGGGTTAAGATGGCTCAAGAGCCGTATGAATCCTTAAAGCCAACATTATCGTCTTGTGTGATGAAACCAGCTTCAAAGTTGACTCACATTGAACGGGCCCAGTCCCTGGACCCATTATGTACCTCTGTAATCTTTTGACTACCGCCCACAGGATGGGTATGGGGTGCATAATAAAGATATCAAACTAACAAACTAAGAGTGAAAATTATTTTTAATTTGTGCCAGATTGTACCTGTTTAATTGTGCACCTCTTGCTCATTCTGTGTGAGAGAAAGGATTAGAGGGGCCAAAATGGTTCTTTACAGTTCATAGATTGTAACTTCATCATATACAGTATGGGGTAGAACATGGCCAGGTAGGCAATATACAATGCTCTTGCTTCACACGCTGAGTGTCCATGGTTCAATCCCATGCAAGGGTGGAAACATTGGAATTGTTTCCTTACACCTGTTGTCCTATTCACCTAGCAAGCAAGTAGGTACCTGGGTGTTAGTCGACTGGTGTGGGTCACCAGTCCGCTTTGACTTTTTTTTTGGTTATCCTAAGTAATGTACACATATGCTACTATTTATAATAATTTATGTAACGGTATATATGTGTACCTGTACCCGAATAAACTTACTTAGTCACATCCCAGGGGACAAGATTTAAGGACCCCAATGGAAATAAGACAGACAGTCCCTCGATGATGCACTGACTTTCTTGGGTCGTCCTTGGTGGCTAACCCTCCGGGGTTAAAAATCCGAACAAAATCTTATGTGAGAGAAAACACCAACTAGCTGAGGCTGAAGATAAATTCCAGAGTTTTCAGAGTCTAATAAGAAGCAACTCACCTTTGCGGACAAAAATATTACCTGGAGTTTACCTGGAGAGGGTTTCGGGGGGTCAACGCCCCCGCGGCTCGGTCTGAGACCAGGCCTCGTGGTGGAACCAGGGTCTGGTCAACCAGGCTGTTACTACTGACCGCACGAAAACTGACGTACGAACCACAGCCCGATTGGTCAGGTCCTGACTTTAGGTGCCTTCTTGAAGACAGCCAGGGGTCTATTGGTAATCCCCCTTATGTATGCTGGGAGGCAGTTGAACAGTCTTGGGCTCGAACACTTATTGTGTTGTCTCTCAGTGTACTTGTGGCACCCCTGCTTTTCGTTGGGGGAATGTTGCATCTCCTGCCGAGTCTTTTGCTTTCGTGTGCAAGTTTGGTACTAATCCCTCTAGGATTTTCCAAGTGTATATTATCATGTATCTCTCGCCTGCGTTCCAGGGAATACAAATCAAGTGCCTTCAATGTAAGTACATGTACAAGGTATACAGGCCTAGCTGACATCAATGACATATTACTATATAGAAAGCCACTTGATATGCAACGCTAAATGGTTCACCCATCACAAGGCTCACAGAGGGAAAATTCCTAGGAATCCACCTTGACAGTAGTCTTAAATTCCAAACACACATACAACAAATTTCCAAGAAAATCTCAAGGACAGTAGGTATATTATCTAAGATACGCTATTATGTGCCTCAACCAGCTCTCATTGCACTATATCATTCTCTTATCTACCCTTATCTCACCTATGGAATCTGTGCATGGGGCTCAACAACATTAAATCACCTTAGACCACTCATAACCCAGCAAAAGGCTGCAGTCAGGATGATAACAAATTCCCACTCTAGACAGCATACTCCACCTATATTCAGAACCTTAAAACTACTCACCATAAAAATATTCATACCTATTCATGTGCCTTCTACATACATAAAACTCTACATGCTAATATCAACCCTGCGCTCAGAATTCTCCTCAACAACTTTAATAGGTCCCACGAACATGACACAAGACACAGATCACTATTTGACATACCCGAGTCCATACTAACCAATGTAAAATTCTATGCACATAAAGGGCCCCAGAATCTGGAATTCATTACCAGTAAATATCAAGTTAACCTTGTCGGAAAATCAATTCAAGACTCTTCTCAAAATCACCTACTCACCCTATACTAAATACTCATACTGTAACAAACTTCCAAACACAATATTATTTTACTTAAGATGATCTCAATTTGATATGTTCATCCTCCTTAACACTTGTTGCAATTTCATATCATCATATTGTCATTTAAAATCTTATAGTATCATCATTTTCTTAATTTGAAATAAAATATATCTACCTGGAGTCTACCTGGAGAGAATTCCAGGGGTCAACGCCCCCGCGGCCCGGTCCGTGACCAGGCCTCTTGTTGGACCAGAGCCTGATCAACCAGGCTGTTACTGCTGGCCGCACGCAGTCCAACGTACGAACCACAGCCCGGCTGATCAGGTACCGACTTGAGGTGCCTGTCCAGTGCCTGCTTGAAGACAGCCAGGGCTTGTTGGTAATCCCCTGATGTATGCTGGGAGGCAGTTGAACAATCTTGGGCCCTCACACTTATTGTGTTGTCCCTCAACGTGCTAGTGGCACCCCTGCTCTTCATTGGGGAATGTTACATCGCCTGCCGAGTCTTTTGCTTTCGTAGGGAGTGATTTTTGTGTGCAAGTTTGGTACTAAGCCCTCGAGAATTTTCCATGTGTATATAATAATGTATCTCTCCCGCCTGCGTTCTAGAGAGTACAGGTTTAGGAACTTCAAGCGTTCCCAGTAGTTGAGGTGGTTTATCGCACTTATGCGTGCGGTGAAGGTTCTCTGCACATTTTCAAGGTCAGCAATTTCACCCGCCTTGAAAGGTGCAGTTAGTGTGCAGCAATATTCCAGCCTAGATAGAACAAGCGATCTGTAAAGTGTCAACATGGGCTTGGCATCCCTGGTTTTGAAGGTTCTCATTATCCATCCTGTCATTTTTCGAGCAGATGCAATTGCTACATTGTTATGGTCCTTGAAGGTGAGATCCTCTGACATGAACACTCCCAGGTCTTTGACATTAGTTTTTCGCTCTATTGTGTGGTTGGAATTAGTTTTGTACTCCGATGAGATTTTAATTTCTTCACGTTTTCCGTATCTGAGTAATTGAAATTTCTCATCATTGAACTTCATATTGTTTTCTGCAGCCCATTTAAAGATTTGGTTTATGTCTGCTTGGAGTCTTGCAGTGTCTTCAACGGTGGACACTGTCATACAGATTCGGGTGTCATCTGCAAAGGAAGACACAGCACTGTGGCTTATATCCCTGTCAATGTCTGATATGAGGATGAGGAATAGGATGGGAGCAAGTACTGTGCCTTGTGGAACAGAGCTTTTCACAGTAGCTGCCTCAGACTTTACTCTGTTGACTACTACTCTTTGTGTTCTATGTGTTAGGAAATTATAAATCCATCTACCAACTTTTCCTGTTATTCCTTTATCACGCATTTTGTGTGCTATTACACCATGGTCACACTTGTCAAAGGCTTTTGCAAAATCTGTGTATATAACATCTGCATTCTGTTTATCTTCTAGAGCATCCAGGACCTTGTCGTAGTGGTCCAGTAGTTGGGACAGACAGGAGCGGCCTGCTCTAAACCCATGCTGTCCTGGGTTGTGCAATTGATGGGTATCAAGATGGGTGGCGATCTTGCTTCTTAGAACCCTTTCAAAGATTTTTATGATATGGGACGTTAGCAATTTCTAGTATTGTTATTATACTAGTATAGCATCAACATACTGTAACTTGAAATAAATTATACAACTAGATTAAACTCAACCAATTTCTCTTGTATTGTCTTTTAATAGTATGTATAACCATATAATAATTTAAATAATACAGAACTAGAATAAACTCAATCAATTTCTTTAGCATTAAGTACTTAGTGAATAAGTCTCTAGAATAAACTGCCCCTAATGCCATGGCATGCCAGTGGCTCTCCTTGCATTACAGTTTTATAATTGTTTTATAATTGTAACTACCAATAACATTGTACACTTGTAACATGCATAGAAATAAAAATTATTATTATTATTATTTCGGGCAAATTAGGTCAATTTTGTCCCAGGATGCGACCCACACCAGTCGACTAACACCCAGGTACCTGTTGGTAGAATTACCGACAATATGTTAAGTAAAAGGACACAAATGCAACTAATGTGACATTTTATTGTGGCAACGTTTCGCTCTCCAGGAGCTTTATCAAGCCGTTACAAACAATACATGAACACAGAGGGAAAATATAGGCTTAGAGTGAGGTGTAATACTAGTAATATTAGTTGTAGTAGTAGTAGTAGTAGTAATACAATAAGGTAGAACAGTCAACTTGCACATGAGTAAAAGGTTATAAAAACTATTACTTGGATAGCATAAAAATAGGTTAGACAAATATTGGTGGTTGGATTTGAGAAGGTCTGTTTCAGTGTTCCTTCTCTGTAATGTGCTTGTACTCGCCTAATTGTGGTTGCAGGGGTCGAGACTCAGCTCCTGGCCCCTCCTCTTCACTGTCCACTACTGGGTCTCTTCTCTCCCTGCTCCATGAGCTTTATCATACCTCGTCTTAAAGCTATGTATGGTTCCTGACTCCACTACATCGTTTGCTAGACTATTCCACTTCCTGACTACTCTATGGCTGAAGAAATGCTTCCTAACATCCCTTTGACTCATCTGAGTCTTCAGCTTCCAATTGTGCCCCCTTGTTCTGTATTCCCTCTGTGGAACATCCTGTCACTATCTACCTTGTCGATTCCCCGCAGTATTTTGTATGTCGTTATCATGTCTCCTCTAACCCTTCTGTCCTCCAGTGTTGTTAGTCCTATTTCCCTCAACCTTTCTTAGTAGGACAGTCCCCTGAGCTGTGGCACTAACCTTGTCGCAAACCTTTGCACTTTCTCTAATTTCTTACGTGCTTGACCAGGTTTTGGGTTCCAGACTGGTGCTGCATACTCTAGTATGGGCCTGACGTACACGGCGGTAAGTGCTTGACATCGAAGTACGCAAATCTGGTTGATGCCTGTGCTTCTGGAGACGCTTGCTGCTTGGTGTTATACTCACCCCAAGGTCTTTCTCCTTTAACGAGGTTTGTAGCCTTTGTCCACCTAGTCTGTACTCTGTCAGCGGTCTCTTTGCCCTTCCCCGATCTTCATGACTTTGCATTTGGTGGGCTTAAATTCGAGAAGCCAGTTGCTAGACCAGATGTCAAGCTTGTCCAGGTCTCTTTGAAGTCCTGCTTGGTCCTCATCCGATTTGATTCTCCTCATTAATTTCACATCATCTGCGAATAGAGACACTTCTGAGTCTATCCCGTCCGTCATGTCATTCACATATACCAAGAATAGCAGTGGTCCTAGGACTGACCCCTGCGGGACCCCGCTCGTCACAGGCGCCCACTGTGATACCTCATCATGCACCATGACCCGTTACTGCCTCCCTGTGAGGTATTCCCTGATCCATTCCAGTGCCCTTCCTGTTATACACGCTTGGTCTTCCAGCTTCTTCACTAATCTCATATGAGGAACTGTGTCGAAGGCTTTCCTGCAGTCCAGGAAAATGCAATCAACCCACCCTTCTCTCTCTTGTCTTACCTCTGTTACTTTGTCATAGAACTCCAGGAGGTTTGTTACACAGGATTTGCCTTCCATGAATCCGTGCTGTCTGGCGCTGATTATCCTGTGCCATTCCAGATGCTCCACCATTCTTTTTCTGATGATTTTCTCTAAGACTTTGCACACTATACACGTAAGTGACACCGGTCTATAGTTTAGTGCCTCTTTTCTTAAAAATGTGGACTACGTTGGCCTTTTTCCATACCTCAGGTAGCTGCCCAGTTTCAAGGGATGTGTTGAATATTATGGTAAGTGGCACACTCAGCACCTCTGCTCCCTCCCGAAGGACCCACGGGGAGATATTGTCCAGACCCATGGCCTTTCAGGTGTCAAGGTCACTGAGTAACTGCTTCACCTCCTCCTTGTTGGTGTTGCGCTCTGTCTTGTCTACCCAGCTGCCTTCCTGCCTCCACTGTGAATGCCTCCTTAAACCTTGAGTTGAGCTCCTCACATACCTCTTGGTAGTTTCTTGTGAGTTCCCCATCTACCCTCCTCAGCCTTATCACCTGGTCCTTGACTGTTGTCTTCCTTCTGATGTGACTGTACATCAGTTTCGGGTCAGACTTGACTTTCGGTGCTATGTTATTTTCGTACTGTATGTGATGGCTATGTCATTTTCGTACTGTATGTGATGGCAGGGTTTACTGTTTTCAGGAGGATTCTCACTAAGACTTCAGAGATGATGAAGCTGCCTTTGATTTGTTTAATTGTGTTAGAAACAGCGATTAATGCTGATTCAAGGCACTTGCGTCTGCGGAAATTAGGTTCTTTGATCACTAATCGGGCGTCCCTGAATTTCATGAGATGATTGGTGGAATTTCGGTGTTGTACGCAGGCGTTGTTCAAGTTATCGTTCCTACATGCATTAATGTGTTCATTGAGCCGTGTTTCGAGGTTCCTTGCTGTTTCACCTACATAAATCCTGTCGCAGCCTCCACAGGATATAGTGGAGACCCCTGCATTGACTGGTTCTGGTTAGATCCTTTATTGAAGTGCTGGATGCGATGGCGACTCTAGTGTTAGCTTGTGCTAACTTTGTTAGAAGTGGTGTTGGTGCGTGGAGAATTAATAATCTGAAGAGCTCTTTTCTTGCAATCTTTGATGAAAAAGGAAGGAAAATGTAAATCTGTGAAGGTTTGGTGAATTTATGTACATTCGTCGTCAAGAAACTCAGGACTACAAATTCGGTAAGCTCTTAGGAAAAATCCGATGATGATGCCTCTTTTGGTCTTAGCATCTTGACTGGAATAGAAGTGGGTGAAATGATTTTTATTTGTAGGTTTCCGGTAAACTTGAAATCTTAGATTGTTATCTACTTTGTGAATGAGGACGTCTAGAAAAGTTTACACTAGAAGAAGAGTCCAATGACAAGGTACCTTTTCTAGACGTCCTCATTCACAAAGTAGATCATCTAAGATTTCAAGTTTACCGGAAACCTGCCGTGAAAAAGTAAAGTTTTTGCTCTTATAATGTTCATTTTCCTAGTCCAGGGGAGGCTGCTGCATTCCAGACTGCTTGCTTCATACGTACATGTTTCTTTTTTATTCCTTACGAATATAGGTACCTGGGTGTTAGTCGACTGGTGTGGGTCGCATCCTATGGGACAAATTGAAGACCCCAATGGAAATAAGACAGACAGTCCTCGATGACGCACTGACTTTCTTGGGTTATACTGGGTGGCTAACCCTCCGGGGTTAAAAATCCGAAGAAATCTTATCTTATCTTAATAATAATTCCGACTTCTTAATGCTGAAAGAGAATGCGTGTTGAGGCGAGCGAGCATGGTCTAGCCTAGACTCAATGGTATTATAGCCTGGTGTCACACGCTCCGCCACAATGAACACTTGTCGTATTAAAATAGCGTTCATGCCGGTGTCTCCTCTGTGCTGCTCAGACTGGCTGACTTATCCTCTGCCTGGAGGCTTTAACCTCTCAGACTTACCATTGGCTAAAAGATCTTTGAAGTCAAATGTGATTGGTCGAGGTGGATTTCTAGATATGCAAATTGGGGTTACCGTGATATTTTGATTCATATATGTTGCTGGTCGCTACGGTGTGCAGATTCTTCCAAGGAAGCAGACAGCAAGGTTCGTTCTTGATTAGTTTTACATTTGTTTAATATATCTGTGCGAAAGGCATTCCAGTACAATGAAAGGTATTTCAATACAAAGAAAGGTATTCCAGTATCTTGTAATCCCAGCCCCCTCTATCTTAAATTATTATTCAAGAAAGGTACTCCCGTATCCGATAAACCCAGCTCCCTGTATCTCGATGACTTGAGGAAGGTGTCCCCGTATCCCCAGCCTCTTCTCAACCAAGGCAAAGAACAGTAGTTGAATCTCTTATCTAAACCTTCTAGTGATAGAGGAGCTACAACTAAACTCCCAAGAGACCCAGGAGCTATAGATTCAAGGAATTGGACAAATCTTAATTTTCTTTGGATTAATTAAACCTGACTGCCTCCCATTCCTTAAGGTGCTGTATAATTCCTCTGGGTTTATCGTTCCTCCATGCAATGTAATAAATAATACAAATATTAACAATAATAAATACATGTAATCTGAAGAGGATTACACACTCAAGAAGTCTAGTACTTGTAGTTTAACATATTTAAAAGGCTCAAGAGCTGTAGATCAACCCCTTTAAGAGGGCCGAGAAATGCTACATTCTGAAACTTCTAAGTAATATGCATCAGCATTGTAGGTTTGAAGTCAATTAGTAGATATAGTTTGCAGTTATCACAAGTAAACCAATATTCCAATTTCTTTAATAAAATTGGCAAATTGAACCTTGCACTGCCCACTGATACTGCGAATCTCCCTTTGAGGAAGAATACATCTGCATGAAAAGTTTCTAGACATTAGGCAAATTATTCTTAGGAAAAAATAACTCACAATTTTTATGATAATATTGCCAGCTACACATTTCATTAGCAAGTAGAATGTTGTATTAAGTAAGATATACCGGTGCTGGAAGTTTGAAGCCAATCGGAAGAAGCACTCTTATCACACGAAAATTACCGGCACATTTGGATGTGTAAAATTGGCAGATTGAAACCTACATAACCCAGTAATAATCTGACCCTTCCTCTAATTTATATTACCGACTTTAGCATGGTCGTAAAAAAATGGATAATAAATTTAGCTCTTGTGAAACTCCATGGATATCGCAGACCGTTATATGATTAGATGTAATATACGAAATGACTGTAATATCTTGAAGATGTAGGTAACTATGCCCAATGGGACTAACAAAGACCAGTTGTGATCCGCAGGTACACTGAAGTAGCCGCTCTGGCGGTAGAGTAAAAAGTATGTTGGTATAGTTTCCACTTGCAATTTGAATTGTTCCAGCCACTAAAATCTTAACAATTGTATGTATAACTAACAGCAGGAAGTAACACCTCCGGTCCAAAGAACACTACCATCGTCAAGCAGCACAAAAAGTTTCCGAATACAGTATGCTGAGTGGAGCTCTTAGCCACAGGGGACACTGTTATGCTGGTGTTGCCGCCATCTTTGTTGTCGCTGCTGGTGCTCTCACCAGGATGGAAAGTAAGTGTGACGCTGAGCCACTGTAAACACATACTGGAAAAATGGATATCTCTCAATAATGACAAATATGGATATTAACATGTTATATTAAACTAAGCATTTAAACAATTTAGGTCCTAGTCAGAAGGTATGGTCTTGGAATTGTTCGAAACGTTCTGTGTTTCGAACTTATTTTTTTTTGGCAAATCATTGGAAGATTTTTGTTTTTGGTAAATAAAGATCTGAATCTGAATGTCTCTCAGTAACGAGAGGCTTTGAAATTCTAACGCTTTACACTAATTTAATATTTCCGTAGTCTTCCACACAGAAGCTACCCTCCCCTTCTTTGATTTATTATTGTAATTAGAGGGAAGCGCTAAATCCGTAGGTCATAAAGCACCAGGCTTGATTTAAGGAAGGAAAGTGGTAGCTCCACTTTCTAGAAATCAAGAAAATATATTTTTGCAGCATCAATGTGTGGCAAAACAGACACACTAGCTGAGTGCCTGGTGAAGCAGGGTCAGTGCGCTCCCCTGGACGATCTACTGGCACCGTTGCTTGGCACTCCTGACCTCATCACCGCCTGTGCCAACACCACCGGTGTCCCCCTCAATTCAGATTACTATGAGAGTATCGGTGAGTAATACCGCAATATTTATCTTTTAAAGGGCTTAGGAATGTACTTGGAATCTGTCTGGTGTATCGTAATTATTATATTAAAATATTTCCAATTGACTGATTATATTTAGTACTGTAAAGTCAAGTATTTTTATCTCTAGTATAAACTTGGTTTGATTCACGGGATTGAGGATAAACGTATTGGTAAATCTCCTTACAAGGGTCATACAGCATGTTTACTAACAGTAAAGAGGTAATCTGTGTGATAGGTGGATGGGTTAGAGGATAATAGTTTCTAGAGTTTTATTGTGCTTAAGTAGATGAAGGGTTATTATATTTACATATAGTGCTAAATTCCAGTGGGTCATTTAGCAGAAGTGGTGAAGGTTGGATACTTCGTCCGCTCGACGCAATACACATGTGCTTCCCTATGAAACCCTGGGAAGCAGGGCTTGATACAGTGAAACCCTGGGAAGCAGGGCTTGATACAGTGAAACCCTGGGAAGCAGGGCTTGATACAGTGAAACCCTGGGAAGCAGGGCTTGATACAGTGAAACCCTGGGAAGCAGGGCTTGATAGTGAAACCCTGGGAAGCAGGGCTTGATACAGTGAAACCCTGGGAAGCAGAGCTTGATACAGTGAAACCCTGGGAAGCAGAGCTTGATACAGTGAAACCCTGGGAATGTGAAACCCTGGGAAGCAGGGCTTGATACAGTGAAACCCTGGGAAGCAGGGCTTGATACAGTGAAACCCTGGGAAGCAGGGCTTGATACAGTGAAACCCTGGGAAGCAGGGCTTGATACAGTGAAACCCTGGGAAGCAGGGCTTGATACAGTGAAACCCTGGGAAGCAGGGCTTGATACAGTGAAGACCCTGGGAAGCAGGGCTCTGGTACAGTGAAACCCTGGGAAGCAGGGCTTGATACAGTGAAACCCTGGGAAGCAGGGCTTGATACAGTGAAACCCTGGGAAGCAGGGCTTGATACAGTGAAACCCGTCACTGGCCCTCTAAACTACCAAGAAGAAACCACTGTTGCCAACTTTTATTCTCCTCTTCCTGCGCTAATTTTCTTTGAGGACTCGAAAACGTAAAGTTATTAGCCTCTTGCTATTTATTTTAAGTTGGGCTAAGTTAATTAAATTTACATTACGTTATGTTGTTAGTTTACATTAGGTTAGACTAAATTAGGTTATTTAGGTTAGGTATATTTAAGCAAAAATAGGCATATAACAAAAGGTATCTTATCTACTGGCCCTCAGGTAAAGCCGTGGTGACTGGAGTGTCCACAAGCAACCTGATGAGGCAGCCTACCTCTGATTCTGTAGCCAATCTGGCTATTAGACGCTGTGTTCTCAACGCTACACACATGGTGAGCTAACACGATACAATAAATATCTCTGGTTCATGAAGAGTTAGAACCTCTATGTAATATTAATCTTTAAGAAAACTTCTTTAAGTATATTCTATAAAATTAATCTTTCTCACTCTAGAGGTTCAAGCAGGGGTAATCCAGGGTGATGCCTTCAGCATAAAGGCATCACTGTTGAAGCAAGGGCAACTACCCCACACATGTTATGCAGAAAGCTAATTAGTAGAAGACAAACTCTTTATTAAGCATTGCTACATCATCACACTTTTATCCATAATATTTCTGTCATTCTAAAGATTCGCTTTTGCACATTTATACAGTCGTTTATGTAACAAGAGCTTTTGGCTCACGACCGAAAAGAACCGGGTTCGTTTCTCGGTCGGGCTGAGAAATATGGTTATGTGGTTGTGGGCCGCAACCTGTGAGAGGCCCTAAAAAAAAAAAAAAAAAAGGAAATAAACCATACTGCTTGGCTTTCTTGAGTTGTCCTGGTCTAAGGTTCCGTGGTTGCTAATCCGAATATAACCTTATAACAGCTTGGTGCAGATGGAAGCTTCCTTGACCGTGGCGCTGTGGTGACGCAGGTGTCACTGCTCTCTCCTCCAGACCTGGGTGTCGCCGTCGCTGCAGCAGCCACCACCTGCCCGGAACCAACCTCCTTCAAGACCACCGGGTTCATCCAGTGCCTGAAGAAGGCATGCATGACGAACGCTCCTGGATCCATCGTCACCGTCACCTCCTCTGAGGACTACTGACATGTCTGCCTTTAACACTGGTTTTCAGTTTTAGTTAGTATTCAGTCATATTATGTACTTTTTGAAAATATGGGAATGACTTTGATAAACACATCACCTTATAATAAAATATAACTGGCAAGTTTAACTTCAATTTGCACACTCAGTCTGACACACAATTATATATATATATATATAAAATATTATATATATATATATATATATATATATATATATATATATATATATATATATATATATATATATATATATATATATATATATATATAAACCCATGATCTCCACCATACTTATATAGAGGTGAAAGAATTATCATTATTTTCATGTTTGATGCAAGGGAAGGGGTAGCTCTTATTCCTGGATAAGGGCCCTCCCAATGGCATCAAGGCACCTCCTCCCATAAAGGGAGAGAGACGTTCACTAACCAGAGTACCGGATGTAAGATTTATCATGTGTTGATTGAGTTGTAACTGTGTTGCTTCCTGCACTCAAAATTCACTCCATGCACTCAACATTCACTCCCTGTATTCAGCATTCACTACTCGTATTCAACATTCAGGCCATGCATTCAACATTCACTCCATGCACTCAGCATTCACTCCATGCACTCAGCATTCACTCCCCGTATTCAGCATTCACTCCTTGCACTCAGCATTCACTCCATGCACTCAACATTCACTCCCCGTATTCAGCATTCACTCTATGCACTCAGCAATCACTCCATGCACTCAACATTCACTCCCCGTATTCAGCATGCACTCCAGCACTCATATTCACTCCTTGCACTCAACATTCAACTGCACTATATTCACTCCTCTGCACTCAGCATTCACTCCATGCACTCAACATTCACTCCATGCACTCAACATTCACTCCCCGTATTCAGCATTCACTCCATGCACTCAGCATTCACTCCATGCACTCAACATTCACTCCATGCACTCAGCATTCACTCCATGCACTCAGCATTCACTCCATGCACTCAACATTCACTCCCCGTATTCAGCATTCACTCCATGCACTCAGCATTCACTCCCCGTATTCAGCATGCACTCCAAGCACTCAATATTCACTCCTTGCACTCATCATTCACTCCATGCACTCAACATTCACTCCATGCACTCAGCATTCACTCCATGCACTCAACATTCACTCCATGCACTCAGCATTCACTCCATGCACTCAGCATTCACTCCATGCACTCAACATTCACTCCCCGTATTCAGCATTCACTCCATGCACTCAACATTCACTCCCCGTATTCAGCATGCACTCCAAGCACTCAATATTCACTCCTTGCACTCATCATTCACTCCATGCACTCAACATTCACTCCATGCACTCAACATTCACTCCCCATATTCAGCATTCACTCCATGCCCTCAGCATTCACTCCCCGTATTCAGCATTCACTCCATGCACTCAACATTCACTAACCGTATTCAGCATTCACTCCAAGCACTCAATATTCACTCCTTGCACTCATCATTCACTCCATGCACTCAACATTCACTCCCCGTATTCAGTATTCACTCCATGCACTCATCATTCACTCCATGCACTCAACATTCACTCCCCGTATTCAGCATTCACCCCATGCACTCAATATTCACTCCTTGCACTCAACATTCATTCATGCACTCGACATTCACTCCATGCGCTCAATATTCACTCCTTGCACTCAATATTCACTCCTGCACTCAGTATTCACTCCTTGCACTCAACATTCACTCCTTGCACTCAACATTCACTCCATGCACTCAACATTCACACCTGCACTCAGTATTCACTCCTTGCACTCAACATTCACTCCATGCACTCGACATTCACTCCATGCACTCAATATTCACTCCTTGCACTCAACATTTACTCCCTTCACTCAGCTCTCTCCACTTAACATTCACGCCTTATTACTTAACGTTAACTCCTTGCACTCACTCTTTACTTCCTGCAGTCTCACATACACTCAACACAGAGCTTCTCCAATCTAAAATTATTTCTACAAATGTGGTTTAAAGCACTACACGTGCGTCAGGGGTCACCTTCACCTTCTAGCCAAGGAGTCGCCTTGGCTAGTCGCAGTGTTGTTATTGATCAATACCACTCGTTCGTGGGTACAATAATATAAAATACTGCTCGAGTAGAATGAAATTAGCTCAGAGGCATCCAACACCGCATGTTCTGGATGAGGTAAACTCTAGCCTGGCTGATCGCACGTGATTTTGAAATTGTATCGGTACCGGACTAGAGCGTCATCTACTCTTTCGTTCACCATGAGGTTAATCTATTTGCGATATTCTTTCATCACTTGCGATGTCGCCTATTTTGATCTACCTTATACTTCCTTGCGTATCTCTAACATACAATACTTTCCGCATAGGTCTATCCTAGCTATTAATTCACACCCCCAATCTTTCGGATCCTGTGACTAAAAATCTACCTTGTCATTCTTGAGTATCAATGGGATCCAGGGACTGACGTCATCTGCTTTCTAACCAAGCAGCTCATGTTGAAATATCATACTCTATGTGCTATGCTACCTTATACTTCCTTGCGTATCCGTAAACAACACTTGCTTCCCATCCTGCATTAATTTAATTAAACTTTTCTTCATTAATTATTAATTATATAAAAAGGGAAAATGAAAAATTTCCTGTCGGGAACACTTCTTAGATTGAATTATTATTATTATGTCACGATTCATTCACCACGCAACAGAGTACATCACAGTGTGTTCCTAAGTAAAATATTACTATTTGATCTACTGTGTTTTCCGTGCTGCCTATTCTCTTTGGTAGATGTTTCTTGGTTTGCTGCATTTTTTCCACGTCCTTGAGATTGTCCCCATGATGCAAGAAAAAGGTTATAGGGAGTTTATATATGGGTGTGAAGCCTCATGGCAACTCTGGTGACGGCAGTGGGGCTCCCCCATGTCCTCTCCTGTACAACAGGATTTTCCCCAGTTTCATTGACGTTGACCAGTGAAGTACACGCTGTTTCCCTGGCACGCCTCGACAGTGCTTGAGGACTGCCTGACAGTGTCGGAGGTCAGTAGGTGGCCCTGGAGTTATGATGGTGTTGAGTGCAAGACGTCATATTAAAGTCAACATGCTGAGAACCATCTTCACTTGGGCAACTTGCATCTCCATTATTCTTCCTCGCTCAGGTATTATAACTGCGGTGCCTGGCGTAGATTTTTCGGGAAAAAGAATAGGCTTAATTGTGATATTTGCATCTATAGTTTATCCTACACGGGCAGACGTTGAATCTTCATAATTTATCTCTAATATGTGATTAAAATCACGTGGTTAATACAAATGTAGAAAATGTATTCGCAGTGTAAAATAAAAAACACCAGTATTTAACCAAAACAAAACTTATCTATCTTATCATAATGTCAGAAGTCGGGAGACAAAACCAGCGATGACTTTTAATATTAATTCATGGTTAAAAAAATTCCATTTAATTGACGCACAAAATATTATGGTTTCCCTTGATCTTGCAATAAAACCTTGAACTCTGTCAGTCAAGGTCCCTTCAGGATCCGTGCCTTGACGTAGAAAAAGGGGCTTTTGATCTAAGGAATTGGAGCCTCCCCTTTCCCTTCCTCGGATCAAAAATGATTACCTCCATTCTCCAGGTGGTACATCACCTTGATGGGTTCAGTACTTACACGAGAAAATAATACCAGCCAGATGTTCTGTGATCTCTGAGATCCAAGGATATTTCTGTATCCCTCAAGCCCAACCCTCTCTACCTCAGTGGTCGAAGAAAACTATCCCTGTATCTCACAAGCCCAGCTCTCTCTACCTCTATCCCACATGCTCAGCTCCCTCTTCCCCCAATTTACCACACTGAACGCAAAGGTACAGAGTGCTAGCGCACTCAGGTCACACAGTAAGGTCCGGGGGGTTGATCCCCGGTATGGTTGGAAACATGAGGACGTGTTTCTTTAAGATACCTGCTGTCCCTGTTCACCTAGCAGTAAAATAGGTACCTGGGTGTTAACAGACTGATGTAGGTCGCATCGTGGGACAAAATTGATCTAATTTGCCAGAAATGCTCTGCATAACAAGGGCTTTCTATATAGTAGTATGTCAGTGATGTCAGCTATGGTCTGTATACCTCGTAAATGTACTTGTACAAATAAATATTATATATATTAGTGTAATTAAAAATAAGCATTGAAAATTTGAGGCCAATTTGAAGAGGCATTTACAAGTTATCACATCGAAACAAATATCACAATTTTGTATTTTTCAATAAAAACTAGCCTGGCCCATGGTTGGGCTCCGAGAGCAGTAAGATTCTCGAAACTCATCAAAGGTAACAGTAGATTAACACCTACACAGCCAAAAAACAAAAACAAAATTAAAGCACATTATAAACTTTAAAGCCAGTCAGAAAACATCCTCTAGTTATATATCGCAGAGGCCAATATGCGAAAATAAAGCAGAACTTTAAGTTTAAAGCCACTCAAACGTTACATTCTGAAGTTATCGGTGTTGAAGGTTTAAAGCCGATCGGATGAGGCATTCACAAATCTTATATAAAACATTTCAATTTTACCAATGGCAAATTGTTTCCTAGACAACCCAAAATCATTCCAAATCTTTATCTAAATAAGATACACAGTGTTTAAGGTTTGAAGTCGACGAGTGAAGACATTCTCCAGTTATTGTACATAATTTTGTTTAATAAAATTAGCAAATTGGGACTTACGCAGCCCTCCATAAATGAAAACATTCTATAATACGGTGACCAGAACTGTGCAGCATAATCTAAAAGAGGCCTAACCAAAGATATATAGAGTTGAAGAATAACCTGATGACTTCTGTTATTTATACTTCTTGATATGAAGCTAAGGATTCTGTTAGCTTTATTGCGAACACTTATGTCTTGGTTTCAGATTACTGCCACTACCATCCACAGGATAGATATGAGGTACACAATAAACTAGTCACTATCATCCACAGGATGGATATGAGGTACACAATAAACTAGCCACTACCATCCACAGGATAGATATGAGGTACATAATAAACTAGCCACTACCTTTCATTTGAGTAAAACACACCAGGGCTAAAAATTTGAAGCCGACTAGAAGAATCATTCTCCAGCTATCGTATGGAATCCAATAGTAAATTTTTTTTTAAGTGAATCGGCAAACTGGTCATCTGTACTTGAATAGCTTAAACAGGTAGCATCATTGTCATAAGATGCATCAGCCATTTAGAATTCAAGCTGTTTAGACGAGGAGCTGAAAATTTTTCTCATACAAGAATTTTATATACATACATTTTTTTTGTGGGGAGGGGGGGGGGGGTTCTAAGAAAAGTTTCGTAATTTCAATAATGAGTAAATTTTTTTTTGTGGTATTCCAAGAAAATATTTAGAACCCCCTCCAAAAATATACCCAGTCTTCTTCTAACTAAAAACACCAGCGTTGAAAGATTGAGGGTGTTCAGGTGAAGCTTCCTCGAGTTACAGCAAGAAAACCAAAATCAGGAATGGTCTATGTAAAATTGACCAGGAGACCCTGCACGGGGCAATAGTTGCTGGACCCTCTCCCAAGTTTCAATACACCAGTGTTGAAAATTTGAAGCGATCAAATAAGGCGTTCACAACTTTTACACGAAAACCTTGGAAGAAGACAATAATCTACCAATCAATGAAAGCACACCCTCGGTGATACCTAATAATCAACACTCATATTCATTACGTAATCAAACAATACATAGTCGGCAATGTATATATAATCATATTTGTCTGTGATACGTACTGAGATACCGATATTGATATATACAGTTAAAAATGCTTCACAGCCAAGGTAGTAGATTGGTAGACGGCAGCAGCCACCCAAGATGCTACCATCCTGCCATACAAGAGTGAAGAAGAATATATGTGTTGCACTGCCAGGATTGTTTTTTATGCCTGCAAATACTATATTTCCTTACAAATTTATGAGGGCTGGACTACGACTGGGTCACGACTCACGTTGTCGACAATTCCCGAAACCACTAATGCCTCAGACACCAAGTGTTTACTATTTTTAAAATTATACACCAAAAATAAGAGAATGAAGGAGGGGAGGGGGATCTGGTGATGTAATTTCCTGTAGTTACCGCTATGTTACTAAATGTTTATACCTTTGAGTCCTCTTATAACATCAGATACCTGACTGGTCTTCCTGGATGTGGTTAAAAAGATCACAGCTCCGTCTCTGACTAGGCCTCATGAAGAACAATAAGGCACAATACCGTGACTGGAATAATATACAAATAACCCGCATATAGGATAAATAAACTTATGACTACGTTTCCGTCCGAGTTGGACTAGTTAATGGTCCGAGTTGGGCCGAAACGTCAAGTTTCTTTCTCCTATGTTCGGGTTATTTGTGTATAGATCTAGTTAATGACCTGATTGGTCAGGTTGCTTATACTTCCAGTTGGCAGCGCAGTGTGGGCACAACTGCTCTACTGACCAGAAATATAAAATAGTTTATTAAACTTTTTAAACTAAGCTATCAGAAGAGAATGCTGGATCTCTTTTATTAAACAACTTAGGGACCCTCTTAGGCACATAGGTGACCTTCCTCATCTACTGCACTAGCTAATAATAAAAATCTTTATTTCTACAAGTACAAGGTACACAGGCCTAGCTGACATTATTATTCAAAGCATTTCGAGGAAATTAAGTCAATTTTGTCCCCTGGATGCGATCCACACCAGTCGACTAACACCCAGGTACCTATTTTACTGATAGGTGAACAGGAACATCAGATGTCCTAAGGAAACACGTGCTAATGTTTCCACCCGTACCGGGGATCGACACACGGACCTCAGTGTGTGAATTGAGTGCGCTAGCGATCGAGCTACGGGACACAGTGGCATCTCAAATAATTGTAAATAACAAGTCGAATGTTTAACTCCACAACAACTAGACAGACTCGCGGCTACGATATTAGGCCCAAGCTGTCGTAGCCATTAATCTCAGTAACATCACCTAAACACTGTTCCATGTTTAATAATAATAATAATAATAGTAATAATAGTTTATTTAGACATGGTACAATGATACATAGGTAGACATGATACAATGATACATAGGTAGACATGATACAATGATACATAGGTATAAATGAGGTGTACATGCCAAAAGCCCCTAATATGCTGTGCATTCCTGCTACTTTAAAAAGAGAAGATGCAGCACTAACGTCCGGAAATTTATACCCAAATGTACGCAATTTCACCTTAAGAGCTACGTCAGCTTGCTTTTGCTTCCCAACTTGTCTAGTAAGATACTGTCGGAAAAAATTCGAACACGTTGTTTTAGAAAAGAAAATTGACGAATTTCCACAGCTTTTTACAATATGGTTACGATGTTAGTTTCAACTAATTGCAGACATTATTAATCCCAAAACGTAACACCATCGCTTCCTTTACATGATTGTCAGGTCAGTTTTAACATTTCACCCGGATATTTCTCTATTTTCTTATAAAATTTCTTGTCACATATCTGAAGAACGCTGATATATAACGTTCCCTATTCCTGATGAATCGTTTTGTAGTGATATATACAGAAAAAACAGCCTAACAAGAATATATATTCTCGCAATAAGATATCTTGACATTTTCACCATGGAGCAAAAGAGGCGATAGTTTTATGAAAGATACTAGAAAGTTGTTTTTAATGTTAAAATACGTACTGGAATGGGATGCAAGAGAATGTCTGAAGTGCAACAATCATTAGATTTTTTATCAGTTATATGAGAGATTCAACTGGCGACGACACACCGATAGCATATATGCAACTCTGCTCCTGCAACTACAGACACTGATGACGGGACACCACTAGCACTAAGAAGAAAAAAACACAATACCGTAACTGGAACAATACACAAATTTTATTTGAGTACCTCAGTGCATACACACACCTCTCACTGTATATATACTGAGATGCCTCTTAATAATAATAATATAATATTTTTATTTACTACAAGTACATGTACGAGGTATACAGTCCTAGCTGACATCAATGATATATGTACTACTATATAGAAAGCCGCTTGTTATGCTGAGCATTTCCCGCAAATTAGGTCAGTTTTGTCCCAGGATGCGACCCACACCAGTCCACTAACACCCAGGTACCCATTTTACTGATGGGTGAACATAGACAACCGGTGTAAGGAAACACTTCCGATGTTTCCAACCCTTCGCTGAGAATCGAACTCGGACCCTCACCGTGTGAAGCGAGAGCTTTTGCCACCAGGCCACGGGGCACCGTGGGGCACTGTATATACACAAGATACACACATATCAGTGTGTATGTACACTGAAAATATACACCTCAGTTTATATATCCTTGATGACCGACAAGTATAAGGACAGGTTTATTAATAGACGGCTGTGGCTGTTGAAATACGACGGGGTTCCCCACTATTTCCAAACTCCATCCTTATAAAGCAATAATTGAAGGCACACACTATTATGATTATCATTATTGGGAGGCGGTACACATGTAGGGGTCATACTTCGCTTGGTGGGAGTACGCAGTGTGAATTAATAGAAAATATTTGAATTACTCTCTCCAAATTCCCTAGTAATATGTAAGTAGATTAACCAAAATAAATTTATATCTGGGATTTCTCTTGTAATCATATACGAGATTGTGGTAAGCTTCCGAGAGGTCTCTATCTCTCACTGTATATACAATGAGAGGTGTATGTGTTTCATTTTAAATACACCGAGTGATGTATATATCTCAGTGTACGTATATACACCGGTAATTTACTTTAATATATGTATACATAAGGGATTGGATTATTCTAAACTGGGGATGTACAGTTGACACGCAGCTTTAATGACCTGGTGCTGTCGATACCTGGAGAGAATTCCAGGGGTCAACGCCCCTGCGGCCCGGTCTGTGACCAGGCCTCATGTTGGACCAGAGTCTGATCAACCAGGCTGTTACTGCTGGCCGCACGCAGTCCAACGTACGATAGGCTTTAAACTTGACAGTCTGTGCTCTCTCTCTCTCTCCTTGATAATGTGAGAAGTCACGAAAGCGCTTGGAATTTCACTATTTTTTCACAGTGGTTGTTCTGCATATATATATATATATATATATATATATATATATATATATATATATATATATATATATATATATATATATATATATATATATATATATATACATTACACATACTCATGGAGTAAAGCATTTAGTGATTTACTCACTGAATTTAGGCTCAGTGTTTGTAACACTTCACACAGAGAACCAATCATTCTATTTTACATTCACCCACTAATTTTAGGCCTAATTTTTGCGATGAGAACCACAACCAATCACGAAAAGCCTAATTTTACATAAAACCAAACATTTTACACAAAGGAATAATAATTTGTTCACTTGCTACGTTAGAATTCTTCCTCCGTAAGCCATGCGTGTCGTAAGAGGCGACTAAAATGCCGGGAGCAAGGGGCTAGTAACCCCTTCTCCTGTATATATTACTAAAGTTAAAAAGAGAAACTTTTGTTTTTCTTCTTGGGCCACCCTGGAATCACAGTCAGTGGCCTCCACTCCATTACAACAGATATTAGAGCCAGGAAAAAAAGACTCCCCCCATACCACCAATACCACCAATCCAACTACATTCATCTTTGCTAATATACAGGGTCTAAAGTAAGCAACAAACAACAAGGTACCTTACATTCGTGGACTGCTTACAGAGTCAAATGCTATGTTTGCGGCTTTCACAGAGACCTACATAAGAGATCACTTGGACAATGAAATATGGATCCCAGGCTACAACCTATACAGGTGTGACAGAGTGAACAGGCAAAAATGGGGGGTTGGCGTGTATATCACAGAGTCACTTATATGTTCAGAACTACTAAATGCCTCAAATGATGTAGTTGAAGTATTAGCAATAAAGGTCGAGAATCAAAACCTGGTCATCGTGGTTGTCTACAAGCCCCCGGATGCAACGTCCCAACAATTCCAGGAACAGCTTCTGAAAATTGACCACTGTCTGGAAAATCTTCCAGCTCCTGCCCCCAACATCTTGCTACTGGGGATTTCAACCTCAGGCACCTAAAATGGAGGAACATTGCAAACAATGTGGTAGCAGAGATAACACCAGGAGGCAGCTCAGATGAAAATTCACACATGCATGAACTTTTAAATCTCTGCACCAAGTTCACCTTAAACCAGCAAATAGTAGAGCCCACAAGATTAGAGAATACGCTGGACCTCATCTTCACCAACAATGATGATCTGATACGAAATGTCATCATATCAAAAACAATATACTCAGATCACAACATAATAGAGGTCCAGACATGCATGCGGGGAGCCCCAGATCAACAAAATGTGATCAGCCGTGAGGAGCTTTCTCCAAATTCAACTTCAATAACAAAAACATAAGGTGGGACCAAGTAAACCAAGTCCTAAATGATATAAACTGGGAAGATTGCCTAAGCATCACGGATCCCAACCTATGTCTAGAACAAATTAACTCTGTGGTACTTGAGGTTTGCTCAAGGCAAATTCCCTTAAGGAAAAGGAGGAGAAGATGCAAACTAGAAAGAGAGAGGCGCTCCCTATACAGGCGAAGGCAAAGAATAACGGAGCGGCTACAGGAGGCCAATATCTCTGAAATACGTAGGGAGACACTAGTCAGAGAAATAGCAAACATCGAATTAAAACTAAAGGAATCTTACAGGAATCAAGAGACACGGGAAGAACTAAAAGCTATAAATGAAATTGAAAGAAACCCTAAGTATTTCTTTTCATATGCAAAATCAAAGTCGAGAACAACAACCAGTATTGGGCCCTACTTAAACGGGATGGGTCCTACACAGATGACAGCAAGGAAATGAGTGAGTTACTTAAATCCCAGTATGACTCAGTCTTTAGCGAGCCACTAACCAGACTGAAAATCGAAAACCTAAATGATTTTTTTATGAGAGTGCCACAGAACTTGACAGACGCATGCCTTTCTGAGATCACCACGACGCCAAATGACTTCGAAAAGGCAATAAATGACAGGCCCATGCACTCCGCTCCAGGCCCAGACTCATGGAACTCAGTGTTCATCAAGAACTGCAAGAAGCCCCTATCACATGCTTTTAATATCATATGGAGAGGGGGCATGGACACTGGGATCGTCCCGCAGCTACTAAAAACAACAGACATAGCCCCGCTCCACAAAGGGGGCAGTAAAGCAATAGCAAAGAACTACAGACCAATTGCGCTAACGTCCCATATCATAAAAATCTTTGAAAGGGTTCTAAGAAGCAAGATCGCCACCCATCTTGATACCCATCAATTGCACAACCCAGGATAGCATGGGTTTAGAGCAGGCCGCTCCTGTCTGTCCCAACTACTGGACCACTACGACAAGGTCCTGGATGCTCTAGAAGATAAACAGAATGCAGATGTTATATACACAGATTTTGCAAAAGCCTTTGACAAGTGTGACCATGGTGTAATAGCACACAAAATGCGTGATAAAGGAATAACAGGAAAAGTTGGTAGATGGATCTATAATTTCCTAACATGTAGAACACAAAGAGTAGTAGTCAACAGAGTAAAGTCTGAGGCAGCTACTGTGAAAAGCTCTGTTCCACAAGGCACAGTACTTGCTCCCATCCTATTCCTCATCCTCATATCAGACATTGACAGGGATATAAGCCACAGTGCTGTGTCTTCCTTGCAGATGACACCCGAATCTGTATGACAGTGTCCACCGTTGAAGACACTGCAAGACTCCAAGCAGACATAAACCAAATCTTTAAATGGGCTGCAGAAAACAATATGAAGTTCAATGATGAGAAATTTCAATTACTCAGATACGGAAAACGTGAAGAAATTAAAATCTCATCGGAGTACAAAACTAATTCCAACCACACAATAGAGCGAAAAACTAATGTCAAAGACCTGGGAGTGATCATGTCAGAGGATCTCACCTTCAAGGACAATAACAAAGTAGCAATTGCATCTGCTCGAAAAATGACAGGATGGATAATGAGAACCTTCAAAACCAGGAATGCCAAGCCCATGTTGACACTTTACAGATCGCTTGTTCTATCTAGGCTGGAATATTGCTGCACACTAACTGCACCTTTCAAGGCGGGTGAAATTGCTGACCTTGAAAATGTGCAGAGAACCTTCACCGCACGCATAAGTGCGATAAACCACCTCAACTACTGGGAACGCTTGAAGTTCCTAAACCTGTACTCTCTAGAACGCAGGCGGGAGAGATACATTATTATATACACATGGAAAATTCTCGAGGGCTTAGTACCAAACTTGCATACAAAAATCACTCCCTACGAAAGCAAAAGACTCGGCAGGCGATGTAACATCCCCCCAATGAAGAGCAGGGGTGCCACTAGCACGTTGAGGGACAACACAATAAGTGTCAGGGGCCCAAGATTGTTCAACTGCCTCCCAGCATACATCAGGGGGATTACCAACAAACCCCTGGCTGTCTTCAAGCAGGCACTGGACAGGCACCTCAAGTCGGTACCTGACCAGCCGGGCTGTGGTTCGTACGTTGGACTGCGTGCGGCCAGCAGTAACAGCCTGGTTGATCAGGCTCTGGTCCAACAGGCCTGGTCACAGACCGGGCCGCGGGGGCGTTGACCCCTGGAATTCTCTCCAGGTAGACTCCAGGTAGACTCCAGGTAGACCCTGCCTCAGCGGGATATGGCCGGTTTGTTGAAAGACGAATTATATATTTAGGTCCTATAATATATACATTTCGGCAAGGACTATAGCTACTGTACATTTCATTTGTTGAATCCATTGTGCAATGTATTCAATTGAAAACACATTATAATTAACTCATCACAACAAATTTTACTTCTTGTAGTAATGTAAGAAAGATATATCGCAAATTACACATGGAAAATGCATGCATTGCTGATTCCGACTCTGGTCTCTACCACCTCCACTGCCCTTTTAAGAACCATTATTACCACGCCACTTCAACCTTCTGCTTCACGATACGTACACAGAGGGCATGTGTCCCTGTTCATCCTTGTTGATAGCAAGTCACCACCACTATTGCATCAACAGCCACTATCACCACCACCATCCCGCTACTACAATTTCCACAACAACCAGTCACTACCAAAACCATCACCATCCCACCCACCACAACTACTTCCATCACTATCACAACAACAGTAACTATTTCCCGAGCTCAGTACATTACAGAGTTGTACTATATTACATGGCTAAAAACAGTCATAAAGAAACGAGAAAATAAGGCACAGTAGGAACTTCCAATTTAACTGGAATCCTTCACCTCTTCTCAGCTTAAGAATATCTCAGCTAGAGGTCGAAATATAGACTACCATTCTTCCTCGTTTTTTGTCTCCTATGGGATTCCCTTTCTTATGTACATGTATGTACAGGAGGTTAAAGAGAGGCTTTTTCCATGTGAAAAGAGTCAGGATATTTACTCCTAACCACAACAGTGAATGCACACTGGTAAGGAACCAGGATAGGATATGTCCCAGCTGTTTGCAAGTGACCACCAGTCAGGAATACTTTAGTCCTACACTCATTGTGTGTATATATACTGAGAGGTATTCACCTTTGTCTTTGTTGGGTTTATCATGGTCACTGACAACGTAAGCCTTTAACAAGCCCGGCTTCCCGATGACACGTGGAAAATTTGTTGCCCAAGGCTGGGCGATGAAAGAAAAGGAACAAAAGTTCATTTGTAAATATAAATAGAAACATGAAGTTTCAAATTAGATTCGGATGGATCCCCCTTGCCAAGCCCCAGCAGAGTGGGACACCCACACCCCCACCTGAGTTCAGGAACCGGCTTCCCACCAAACACCGTCAGAGAATTATCCACAGAGCGAAAAAATGGAGCTGGCTAAAAGTAAGCCGATGACCAGGTGCCCCTCCTATTTACAAGAGGGGCACCTGGTCATTTAGTACCTCCCCGGTGGGCAAAATAGATGACAAGCGTCCCAGAGAGAACTGGGGAAAATTATCACCGGCCTGGTCACAGACCGGGTCGCAGGGGCGCTGACCCCCGGAACCCTCTCTGGGTATACTCCAGGATACTCAGGCGAGAGCGAGACGTCCACACCCGACGAAGGCTGGCGCAGAAGTCCTAGGTATTCACATCTAGGTATATATAATCTTTCAGTGGGTAGAACGTTCTCTAAAACAATGTAACTAAACCAGATACTGAACCCCCTTGAGAGGTCAGACAGCCGCAGTACACATCGGTCAGCAGACCAACTAGGGTCGTACACTACCGCTAGATGGCTCTGACTATCGTGCTTATAGCTGGCTTAGATTATTTACAGGATTGTGGCTTTGTATTGCATGCGTCGCATATCGAGCGAATATCTGCAAGGTTAATGAGCTGCATTGCAACAACTACTACTACCAACACCACCAACTACTACTGCTAGTTGCTGGAGTATTCCCATATCATTTATCATAATTTAAATACAGAAAAATGGTTGTCTATGGGAAAAAATATACAACACCTACAAATATGCTTAATTTTCATTCGTTACGAAAATTAGCGTATTTAAAAAATAACAGCGAAATTCCACTGTATGACCTTTGGAAGAGAACGCCTTTATACTTATGAAGGGCTCTTGATCCAAGGTGTAAATTTTAAGACAGAGTCTTTCTTAATAATTCTTCAGAAAAGTAAAGATGGAAAAACAATAAATAACATGTATATATAAACTGCCGAGAATTAAATGTCACAAAATTAATATACAGTTTACTTAATGATAAACACAAACGTGAAGTAATCTCTCACTGAATCAAAACAAAAATAAAACAAATTAGGAAAGTAAAGCAAAGTAGATCAATGTGAAAGCAATAGATGACTCAGCTCGAACGTTACAGTCTCTTGGCCACAATGATTGAAGTTACGTGAATTTTTTTTTTGCGGAAGTCTGCGACTCGGGTGATGTGATGGACTACCAGAGAGGCACACTGTAGTTACCAACTTGGTTCACTTACTCGATAAGACGAAGTCTTTAAAAGACGGAGTGAAAGATATTTCTTTCACTCCGTTACGTCAAACGGTTCCACAAATCCAGGTAACAGCTGTAAAAATAAAAGACAACAATAATACAGAGGTACGAATACCTACACGCGTCAGAGAACTGGGTAGCTAAGTGACTTCCTGACGCTGCCCAGTACCACACATCACCTACCCCTCACTAGAGGATAGTATGGCAAAAGGCTGGTAAGCGGCACTGGCATCTGCATTCCTCGGTAACAATTCCTTCACGCTTACAAACGACCCACACCAGTGATATACACTCACACAAAAATATGTACAACAGCATGAACTCTTCCCCTCACAAGGCGTTGGATATGGGCAGAGGTGGACCGTTCTCAGCATCGTAAGTTATTCTTGTGAGAGTAACAACTCTTAGTCTGTAAGTTAGTTACTCATGAGGCAGAGTAACATTATGGAAACCCCCGTCAGTTAACTCCTACACTTTTCTACATGTTCGTATCATTCATTGTGAGAAACTATGGAGTGACAATGTCGAGGGATCTTACATTCAAGGATCACAACAATGTTATTATCGCAACCACAAGAAAAATGAATAGGCTGGGTAATCCTGTTACTTAAATTGCCGGGGGGAGCCTGTTCAATACATTTTATATGTTATGCCGTTTAAGCCTAATTGACGAGGTTGGTTTATTTAACAAGGATGAACTTTGCCGAATTAGCAGAATGAAAGTTTGTATTTGCCATAAATCAGCGGAAATCGATCTGAGAATAACGAAAAAATATATAAGTAATATTAAATAAATTTAAATTAACCTATGATAATATATAGCAGAATTTAGATAAAGATATTGCGTTAGTTTAAGGGAGGTTTCTAAGTTTTAGTGCAAAAATAAAAATCTATATCTCACTGTCACTGAAATATATATATATATATATATGCAAATGTGTACATAATACGTAGCAACAAACCTGAGACGTATCCTCCTCCCACAGCGTCACAGTGTACAGTGACACAGGTGACGTGTGACGGCGGGATCTGTGCTGAGCCTTGTGACGGTAACTTGGAGTGTTCTGATGGCGCTGACGAGACCAGAGAACTCTGCAGCAGCAAACCTTGCAGGTAACTCTACTTACTCTCCTTTACATTCTGTACTGTTAGCTCAAGATCTCCTATGTTATAATAATAATAATAATGACAATAATAATAATAGTATGTATTAATAATTTTAATAATAGGGAAACTCTAAACCCCAAGGGTCATACAGCCCTTGGAGAGTGTGAGGTAATGAGGTTTTGATTCATGGAAGAGGCGAGTAGCTCCAGTTCCCTGGATCTAGAGCTCTCACTGTAAAGAATTTAGATTTTTTTTTTGGGTGGGGTTCACTTGCACGAGTTAATTACCCAGGTGAAAGGTTCCTGATCCAAGGAGTTGGAACTCCTTTCTTCGATCAAGCTTGATTTCTTCAAATTCCCCAGGCGCTGTGTGAGCCTTACAGGTTTATCGCTGGGATGAGACAGATCTTGCAGTAATGATTTACAGTTTCTTTGTAGCCTATCTTTCTCTCGTTAAAAGGACGGAGGATGGAGCCTACATTCCTATTTCTTTATCGTATCTTAATCTTGTTAAAAGGACGGAGGATGGAGCCTACATTCCTATTTCTTTATCGTATCTTAATCTTGTTAAAAGGACGGAGGATGGAGCCTACATTCCCTTTTTTAATCCTATCTTTTTCTCGCTTAAAGAACGGAGGATGAAGCCTACATTAATCTTGAGCTGTTACCCACACGAGTTTAGTTACAGTTGTATATAAATAACAATTGATGTTGCATTGTGTACAAATACATTAATAATTATAATTTTTACTCAAACTTGTTCTCCAAAGTGCATATTAATGAAAAAAAATGTCAAAATCCTAATCAGGTATCATATTTTTGTGTATATCAGTGGTATAATATACCGACAAGTATGTGAATATGACAATATGCGGTTTATAAGAACATGAGAAAGGAGGAGCACTGCAGCAAGCCTACTGGCCCATGATAGGCAAGTTCAACTCACCCACTCATATACCTGTTCAACCTATTTTTAGTCATTTAATGAGAGAAGTTTCGCCCACCAGACGGGGGAAACGTCTTCTTAATACCATAGACCGCATACTGTACCTTATTCCAATCCTATTCTTGAATATTTCAGTGAAGGCCAAGCGGGAGGAGGAGGCATAGATTTGGGGGAGTTACTGGGGGATGCCAAGTCTTCCGTCAGCGCCAAGTTCCGCTGTGCTTATGGGGGATGTATCTCAAAGAACTTCCTCTGTAATGGCCACAGAGATTGTTGGGATGAATCGGATGAAACTCCTGATCAGTGCTTATCTAAAAAGTGAGTTTCAACATAAACTATGTAAACTAATAATTTCTGGAAATTCGGTAGCCTAATGGTGACCCGTAGCTGAAGCTTTTGGTCATCTGAGCGAGGTCTTCAGCTGGCTTACCAGTCCTATTAAAAATTATAGTCCTGTACACTACCAGTCAAAGATAGTTTAATCCTTGATATAGTGTTTAAAGTAAAGTCTAAGTGTATAAGAATTATATACAGAAGATTACCTCATCTTTTGTATATAATTCTTCACATTATATCCTTGTATTGTACTGATAAAGCCACTGGATGGCGAAACGTCTACAAATAAAGATACGTAAGTGTTTCACAAGTGTCTAATTCTGCATCTAAGTGTATAATCAGGGGTGGGGGCAAGTGCTTCGATAAGAAGAGCCACATAATACTTTTCATACATTTTTAAATGTTCAAGAGCCACAGAAAATATTATTTTAAAATTGTATTAATAAATAATAAAAAATACAGTCACATAGTAGTCCAACTCACCAAAGCAGAATATGTTTAATCTCTGCTCCGCCGGGTCACTATCTGGAAGTTTTTAGTTAGTTTAATATCTTTATTATGCACCCCATACCCATCCTGTGGGCGGTAGTCAAAAGATTACAGAGGTACATAATGGGTCCAGGGACTGGCCAAAGTTTGATAGCTGCAAGTTCAAAATGAACTCAGGTAGATCTGTCAGTCATGACAATTTAAGGTATTTACAGATTACAGAGGTACATAAGGGTCCAGAGACTGGGCCCCAAAGTTTTGATAGCTGAACAAGGTACAACGTAAGAACTCACAAGTTTCAAAGGTAATGAATCATTTTAAGTAAATTTACATTACTAGTATACATGGTTACAATCATGAACAAATTTAAGTAAAGCAATAATGACACTCACAGTCACAACGTAATGACATGTAAGATTTAAGGTTAATGTTACATCATGACACAAACTCAAACAACACACACACACACACACACACAACACACAACACCACCAAAACAACACACACACACACACACACACACAACACACAGGTAGAACATACAGCCACAAAGTCAGGGTAATGTTTTCAGAGAAAGTCTAGGTAATATACCAACATGTTTTAACACGGGATAAAATACTTTGACATATCTTGAACATTTCTAAGTGAGTTGTCTCTAAATTCATTAATTTTATCGCACTCCAGTACATAATGATGCAGGGTGTGACAATAGTCCATCAGGCAAAGTTTACATTTCGTGTGGTCTACATCTGGTGGTGGTGATTTAACCTGCCAAAGATACTTATAACCCAGCCGGAGGTGGGCGGTAGTGACATCCAAGAGTCTGCTTATTTTGTTGGATGCACCATAGACATGTGGCTCCTCCTGCATGATAGAATGATGATAGATGGACTGACTGGTGTCAATCTCCCTAAGTCTTAAGTCAATAAAGTTCAGTTGAAGTTCTTTTCGTATTATTGTATTAAACTGATGCGTGCTCCAATTTCTTTAAGAGAGCCATCACTCTGTATGACAACAGCAGCACTTCCAGCTGCACTAGTGGATTGGTGAACAGAACCATCAACGTAAATAATTTGTGAAAGAGTGTCACCATCTAGAAAAGACCTGGGCTGGGATAAGACCGGCGAACCTACTACAGATCTTTGCTCGTTGATGATTATGATTGAGTCTTCATTTTTGCAGTTAACAGTTTAAAATCTGGCTGGTAGGGTGTCAGAGCTGTTCTAAGAAGCTAATTGAGGTGACTGTTAGTGAGGATAGCACAATGTTTTGACTTGATAAATTTCATTACAGATAAGAGAGATTCACATCAGTAAGTTGTCTAAAAAAACAGAGTATAATCGGAAGCCAGTTTTCTGAAGTCTGGTAAACTTTGCGTTTGTGATTTGTTTCCAAAGGTCAGTTAGAGATGAGCTTTCATGTACTAGCTTCAAACCCACATCTTCCTGCAGCTCAGTAAACTCTTGTTTCTATTGAAGCAACATCCGAGGCAAAGGTACAACAACAGGACATCCATCGTTGATGACATCAATCACCAAAGAATTCACAAGAAACTTGGCACACCTAAAGTCAGTAAGCTTCCTAATTAATTGGACAATAGATTACCATGTTGGCCAACCTCTGGGGTCAGTCTGAGAAGCGTTAATAGGTGTGACCCAAGTAATGTCTGAAGTATTTCCCTTAATTTAGGTGTATTTATAATCTTTGATTGTCAGATGATATAATTCCCAGTATCTATGCACCATACCTAATGTAAATAAATGTGGACCCAACAACTTTTTATAAGTTCAGGTCAGTAATCAACTTATACAGTCCACATAATTCTAATTTACCTGTGTTACTGGGATATGCTGAACTCGGCTTTATTTCTCTTCCTTGCTACTCTTTGCAACAGTATTCAATACAAGATGTCAGTTTTTTGTTATCTAGCTATATACTAGAATTCCTAATAGTTCCAACTTGTAGATAAAGTGGGGCACAGGTTTTCCCTGAATTTTCCTGCTATGGAGAAAGAGTAATTACTCTGATTGTGTAGTTGCAACAAGAACTCTAGCAAGGAGAGGAAAGAGTACCTCGAGATGCTATGGTACAAACATGTGGTCCTCATAAAGCTGTTTGCAAGGAAGGAAGAGTCCACTAGCCCCTTCCGGGAGAGCTAAGTCCCTCAGACGGCTGAGAGATACCCCCTTTACTGGAGAATTTTCTCCACATTCTCTGATAATTACATGTCGGTTGGCTACATCAAAAGCAGATTTAAGGTCAAGGAAGGTAGTGTATGAGCTGTCACTGCAATACACATTTTATGAAAAAGAGGATAAATAAGTATACAAGATATATTATAGCATGTAATGAAAGTAGTTTGTTAGATTATGTATTGGTGGATAAAAGGTTGATGGGTAGGCTTCAGGATGTGCATGTTTATAGAGGGGTAACAGATATATCAGATCATTATTTAGTTGTAGCTACAGTTAGAGTATGGAGTAGATGGGGCGAACGGAAAATGGCAACAGCAAGTAAGCGAGGTGAAAGTTTATAAACTAAAAGAAGAAAAGTTAGGGTGAGATATAAGCAACTATTAGCAGAAAGGTGGGCTAGTGCAAGTATAGGTAGTGTATGGGTTGAAGAGGGGTGGGATAGTTTTAAAAATGCAGTGTTAGAATGTGGGGCAGAAGTTTGTGGTTATAGGAGGGTGGGTGCAGGAGAAAAGAGGAATGATTGGTGGATTGATGAGGTAAAGGGTGCGATAAAAGTGAAAAAAGTAGCTATGACAGGTTTTTACAAAGTAGAAGTGATATAAGAAGGGCGAAGTATATGGAGAGTAAAAGAAAGGTGAAGACTGTGGTGAGAGAGTGCAAAAGGAGAGCAGATGATAGAGTGGGTGAAGCACTGTCAATAAATTTTGCTGAGAATAAGAACAAATTTTGGAGTTAGATAAACAGATAAATGAGATAAATGTTGTTGAAGAAACGGAGGCAGTAATTTCATGCACTGGTTAGGGAGGTATAACATCTTTTAGGAGTGAAAAAGAGCTGGAAGTGAGTGTGGGGGAGGTGCGGGAGGCGTTACGTAGAATGAAAGGGGGTAAAACAGCTATAACTGATGGGATCATGACAGAAATGTTAAAAGCAGGGAGATATACTACTATTGGAGTGGTTGGTATTTTCGTTCAATAAATGTATGAAAGAGGGGAAGGTAGGTAGGGATTGGCAGAGAGTGTAAATAGCTCCTATATATAAAGGGAAGATGGACAAAAGAGATTGTAAAAATTATAGGGGAATAAGTTTACTGAGTACCAGGTAGTGTATGGTAGGGTTATTATTGAAAGAATTAGAGGTAAGACAGAGAGCAGGATTGCAGATGAACAAGGAGGCTTTAGAATGGGTAGGGGATGTGTAGATCAAGTGTTTACATTGAATCAAATATGTGAATAGTATTTTGCATTTATGGATTTAGAGACGGCATATGACAGGGTGGATAAGGGAGCAATGTGGTTGATGTTGCAAATGTATAAAATAAGTAGTAAGTTACTAAATGCTGCAAAGAGTTTTTATGAAGATAGTGAGGTTCAGGTTAGGGTGTGTAGGAGAGAATGAGATTACTTCCCAGTAAAATAGGCCTTAGACGGATGTGTAATGTCACTATGATTGTTTTACATATTTATAGATGGGGTTGTAAAAGAAGTGAATGCTAGGGTGTTGGGGGCAGGGTTGGGATTAAATTGTGGAGAATCAGATACAAAATGGTAGTTGGCACAGTTACTTTTTACTGATGATACTGTGGATGAGTTTGGGAGGGTGTGTAAAGGAAGAAAGTTGAAAGTGAACACAGATAAGGGTAAGGTGATGAGGGTATCAAACGAGTTAGGTAAGGGAAAATTGGATATCACATTGCAGGGAGGAAGTATGGAAGAAGTGAATGTTTTCAGATATTTGTCGGCAGATGGGTTTATGAAGGTCAAGGTAAACCACAGAACTAGAGACAATGTTGTCCATAGAGGCAAAGACGAGAATGTATGAGAGTACAGTGGTACCAACACTCTTATATGGGTGTGAAGCATGGGTTGCAAATGCTGCAGCGAGGAGAAGCTAGAGGCAGTGGAGATGTCCTGTCTAAGGTGTAAATATTAGGCAGAGAATTCGTAGTGTGGAAATTAGGAGGAGGTGTGGAGTTACTAAAAGTATTAGTCAGTGCTGAAAAGGGATTGTTGAGGTGGTTTGGTCATTTAGAGAGGTTGGAATAAAGCAGAATGACTTGGAAAGCGTTTAAATCTGTAGTGAAGGCGGGGTAGAGGTCGTCCTAGAAAAGGTGGAGGGCGGGGGTAAAGGAAGTTTTGTGGGCGAGGGACTTGGACTTCCAGCAAGTGTGCGTGAGCATGTTAGATAGGAGTGAATGGAGACGAATGGTTTTTGTGACCTGATGAGCTGTTGGAGTGTGAGCAGGGTAATATTTTGTGAAGGGATTCAACGAAACTGGTTAGCTGGACTTGAGTCCTGGAGGTGGGAAGTACAATGCCTGCACTTTAAAGGAGGGGTTTGGGATATTGTCTGTTTGGAGTGACATCTAAACTGTCGTATCTGAGCGCCTCTGCAAAGACAGTGATTACGTATGAATGATGGTGAAAGTGTTGAACGATCATGAAAGTTTTTCTTTCTTTTTGGGTCACCCTGTCTCGGTGGGAAACGGCCGACGAGTTTAAAAAAATAGATGTACAGCATTCTTATATAAATTAAGAGTATTTGCCTGTGCTGTTAAATACTAACACAAAATAATCTCTTTCAGATGTAATAGGCGTGATTTTCGATGTGATTACGGAGCGTGCATTAAGAAGCTGTGGTCGTGCAATGGATATCCCAACTGTGCTGATGGTTCTGACGAGACAGCCAAAGCGTGCAAGGCTACAACTTGCAGCTCTAATAAATTCCGATGCAAATACGGGGCGTGTATAGATATGGTAAAGTGCTGCAGATTTTTTTGGTCAAAAATTTTTGTGGTTGCAGGAAAATTTGCCCTATTTTCTCAGGTGGATTTTGTAGTTTGTTAGGTTAAAAGCCTATCGACTGCATGTAGGTCATTAAAGCCTCATATCGACTGGACACTAATACTCATGAATACATTATTCCAATCAGAGGAATTGGATAGAAAACTTGCTATCACATTTCATGATGAAATATTATTTTTTTCCCCGGTACGGTGGACTGGTTAAGCCTGTAGATGAGTGGAGGGAAGATTGAAAATTCCAGATAATTATTTGGAGGAGGATGGGGTAGATACGTGGTGCTTAATGACATGACAACAAATCCATAAGTTCCAGAGAGGAAGACACAGCCAAGTTACCCCTCAGGGAAGTTCCTTGGCGCTGGTGAGGGGCTCTTGATCTAGGGAATTGTATCTGTGATTCAGTTCCTGAATTGTGTCTGAATGCCTTCCATCCCCCCACCTACAGGCGATGTATAATCCATATGGGTTTAGCACTCCCCTATAATAATAAATCTAATAACAGAAAAGTTACACAACAAGATTTTATTGCACTGGCTGAAAACTTTTTTTAATTAACGTGTTATTTTTTTTTTTACCAGATAAAGAAATGCGATGGAATCGTCCATTGCATGGATTCTTCCGACGAATCAAAAGAGTTATGCGGTGCTCAGCACACTGCCGTGACGACACCTGGGCCAGTGATATTAACCCCAGTTCCTGCTACAAGTAAACCTGAACTCCCACCAACGCCAGTACCACCAACCCCAAGACCACCCACCCCAGGACCACCCACCCCAAGACCACCCACCCCAACGCCTCCTACAGGGAAACCCATGGCAGAGGGATGCGAAGCTAACAAAATGTGCTCCTGTCCGCCGCCTAATGAACACTTCTGCGTCACCTGCGGCAGCAGCCCAGACGTTTGTGCTGGGATAGGTTAGTTTATCATTTTCTCTTGTTTATATATATATATATATATATATATATATATATATATATATATATATATATATATATATATATTTATTTATTTATTTATTTATTTTAACACGTCGGCCGTTTCTCACCTAGACAGGGTGACCCAAAAAGAAAGAAAAACTTTCATGATCGTTCAACACTTTCACCATCATTCATACATAATCACTGTCTTTGCAGAGGCGCCCAGATAGGACAGTTTAGATGTCCCTCCAAACAGCCAATATCCCAAATCCCTCCTTTAAAGTGCAGGCATTGTACTTCCCACCTCCAGCATTCAAGTTCGGCTAACTGGTTTCCCTGAATCCCCCTCACAAAATATTACCCTGCTCACACTCCAATAGCTCTTCAGGTCCCAAAAACCACTCGTCTCCATTCACTCTTATCTAACACGCTCACGCACGCCTGCTAGAAGTTCAAGCTCCTTGCCCACAAAACCTTTACCCTCTCCCTCCAATCTTTCCTAGGACGACCCCTAACTCCGCCTTCCTTCTCCTACAGATTTATATGCTCTCCAAGTCATTCTACTTTGTTCCATTCTGTCTAAATGACCAAACCACCTCAACAACCCCTCTTCAACCCTCTGACTAATACTTTTAGTAACTCCACACCTCCTCCTAATTTCCACACTACGAATTCTCTGCCTAATAGTCGCAGGGGCGTTGACCCCTGGAATTCTCTCCAGGTAAATATTTACACCACACATTGCCCTTAGACATGACATCACTGCCTCCAGCCTCCTCCTCGCTGCAGCATTTACAACCCATGCTTCACACCCATATAAGAGTGTTGGTACCACTATACTCTCGTACATTCTCGTCTTTGCCTCCATGGATAACGTTGTCTCCAGTTCTATGGTTTACCTTATCCTTCATAAACTCATCTGCCGACAAATATCTCAAAACATTCACTTTTTCCATACTTCCTCCCTCCAATGTGATATCAAATTTTCCCTTACCTAACTCGTTCGATACCAATCATCATGTTATTCTTATCTGTGTTCACTTTCAACTTTCTTCCTTTGCACACCCTCCCAAACTCATCCACTAAACTTGACAACTTCTCCTTAGAATTTCCCAAAAGCACAGTATCGTCAGCAAAAAGTAACTGTGTCAACTCCCATTTTGTATTTGATTCTCCACAATTTAATCCCACCCCTCTCCCCAACACCCTAGCATTTACTTCTTTTACAACCCCATCTATAAATATGTTAAACAACCATGGTGATATTACACATCCCTGTCTAAGGTCTGCTTTTACTGGGAAGTAATCTCTCTCTCTTCTACACACCCTAACCTGAGCCTCACTATCCTCATAAAAACTCTCGACACCATTTAGTAACTTACCACCTATCCCATACACTTGCAACATTGTTTCCATATTCACCCTATCATATGCCTTTTCTAAATTTATAAATGCAACAAAAACTTCCCTATCTTTATCTAAATACTGTTCACATACTATATGCTTCAACGTAAACATACATATTTCCCTTTTGTCCCCCTTCTTTTTATATAAAGGAACTATGCACACTCTCTGCCAGTCAATAGGTACCTTCCCTTCTTTTAATACACTTAGTGAACAAAAGTACCAACCACTCTAAAACTATATCTCCCCTGCTTTTAACATTTCTGTCATGATCCCATCAGTTCCAGCTTTCATTCTACCCAATGATTCATGCACCTCCAACACACTCGCATCCGGCTCTTCTTAACTCCTAAAAGATGTTATACCTCCCTGGCCAATGCATGAGATCACTACCTCCCTAACTTCATCAGCATTTAACAGTTCCTCAAAATATTCCCACCATCTTTCCAATACCTGCAACTCCCCAATTCTGTTTTTAACTATCAAATCCATTTGTTCCCTAGGCTTTTTAACCTATTTATCTCACTCCAAAAGTTTTTCTTATTCTCAGCAAAATTTGTTGACAGAATCTCACCCACTCTATCATTTACTCTCCTTTTGTGTTCCCTCACCACTCTCTTCACCTCTCTTTTACTTTCCATATACTCCACCCTTATATCACTTCTGCTTTGTAAAAACCTCTAATAAGCAAACTTTTTTCACCCTTATCACACCCTTTACCTCATCATTTCACCAATCACTCTTCTTTCCTCCCCCACCCACCCTCCTATATCCATAAACTTATACCCTGCATTCTAAGCACTGCCTATACACCTTTCTCCCTATAGTTACTTATATCTCACCCTAACTTCCTCCTCCCTTAGTTTATATACTTTCACCTCTCTCTTACTTACTGATGCCATTTTTCCCATCTTTTTCCCCATCTACCTCTTACTATAATTGTACCTACAACTAAATAATAATCTGATATATCTTTTGTCCCTTTATAAACATATACTTCTTGAAGTCTACCCATCCACCAATACATAATCCAACAAACTACTTTCATTATGCGCTATATCATATCTTGTATACTTATTTATCCTCTTTTTCTTAAAATGTGTATTACTAATTACCAAACCTCTTCATCTAGTACATAGTTCAATTAAAGGTCCCCATTATCATTTACCCCTGGCACCCCAAACTTACGTACTACGCCCTCTACAACCGTTTCTCCCAATTTAGCATTCATATCCCCAACAACACTCAAAACCAGGGATGCAAAGCCCATGTTGACACTTTACAAATAGCTTGTTCTATCTAGGCTGGAATATTGCTGCACACTAACTGCACCTTTCAAAGCAGGTGAAATTGCTGACCTTGAAAATGTGCAGAGAACCTTCACGGCACGCATAACTGCGATAAACCACCTCAATTACTGGGAACGCTTGAAGTTTCTAAACCTGTACTCCCTAGAACGCAGGCGGGAGAGATACATTGTTATATACACGTGGAAAATTCTCGAGGGATTAGTACCAAACTTGCACACAAAATCACTCCCTACGAAAGCAAAAGACTCGCAGGCGATGTAACATCCCCCAATGAAAAGCAGGGGTGCCACTAGCACATTGAGGGACAACACAATAAGTGTCAGGGGCCCAAGATTGTTCAACTGCCTCCCAGCATACATAAGGGGGATTACCAACAAACCCCTGGCTGTCTTCAAGCAGGTACTGGACAGGCACCTAAAGTCGGTATCTGACCAGCCAGGCTGTGGTTCGTACGTTGGACTGCGTGCGGCCAGCAGTAATAGCCTGGTTGATCAGGCTCTGGTCCAACATGAGGCCTGGTCACAGACCAGGCTGCAGGGGCGTTGACCCTGGAATTCTCTCCAGGTAAACTCCAGGTAAACAATTATTCTCTGACTTGGTTCAAAACTCTAAACACTCCCTTAACATCTCCCCAAATCTCTCTCTCCTTCTCTCTACACTTCTCTCTTCTCCAGGTGCATAAACACCCACTTTTCACATCTGATCCTTATTTTACTCCACATAGTCTGTGAATTTATACATTTATATGTATTCCCTCTTTTCGTGCCATAATTGATCCTTCAACATTATTGCTACTCCTTCCTTAGCTCTAACTCTATTAGAAACCCTGACCTAATCCCATTTATTTATCCCCACTAAACTCTCCTACCCCCCTTCAGCTTTGTTTCACTTAAAGCCAGGACATCCAACTTCTTTTCATTCATAACATCCACAATCATCTTATCATCCACACTACATCCACGCACATTCATACATCCCACTTTGACGGTTTTCTTCTTTTTCTTTTTAGTAAGCTATACGAGAAAAGGGGTTACTAGCCCATTTCTCACGGCATTTTAGTTGACATTTACAACACGCACTGTTTACAGAGGAAAGATTCTTATACCACTTCCCCATGGATATGAAAGGAAATAATAAGAACAAAAACTATTAAGAAAAATAAAGGAAACTCACATGAGTGTGTATACATAAACGTGTACATGCATGTGACCTAAGTGTAAGTAGAAGTAGCAAGACATACCTAAAATCTTGCATGTTTATGAGATAGAAAAAAGACACCAGCAATCCTATCATGTAAAACAAATACGTAACAGTTTCCGTCTTACACTCATTTGGCAGGACAGAAGTACCTCCCTGGGTGACTGCTGTCTATATACATTCATATGGAGCATGAAGGAACTGGGGATATGTTCATAACGTACATGAAAGTCTTCAATGTGGGGAGGGGGTTGAGAGTCAGAGAAATGGCGCTACTTCCTCATTCCTTGTATCAAACTTAATTACCTCGCATTCCCTAGGCGCTGTATGGCTAGGGAGTAACTCCACCCACTCCCTTCAGACATCTGTACAAGTTCAGTCTCGCTGGACACAAGTTCAGTCTCACTAGACACAAGTTCAATCTTGCTGGACCCAAATTCAGTCTTGCTGGACACAAGTTCAATCTTGCTGGACACAAATTCAGTCTTGCTGGACACAAGTTCAATCTTGCTGGACACAAGTTCAATCTTGTTGAACACATACATGTTTAGTCTCGCTGGACACAAATTCAGTCTTACTGGACACAAATATTGCACAATGTTTCAATAACATTACACTTTCACAAAACCATAATTGACTAAACTTGCAGGTATACACTTCACATAATTAGACTTATACACCTAGGTATACACAGCTATTATTTTCAGACAAGCTACCTTAAATGTATTAACGTTTTGGAGTTTAGATAAAAGATAAATTATATTTTTATCTTTTTATTCATACGGCCAACTTGTTTAAAAAAAAATACATACAGTGGACCCTCGTTTTTCGTTGAAAATTCATTCCAGAATGCTATTTGAGTGCCATTACCGAACAAATTTGTTCCCATAAGGACAAATGTAAATTAGTCATTTCAGAACCCCAAAAATACACTTACAAAAGCTCTTACAAAAATACATTTACATAATTGTTGGAGTTTGGAGGTGAACGAAAACCGAGGGTCCACTGTATATATATATATATATTATATATCTCACGTATAAGTGTTGCAATATGTACACATTTTCTTTTGTTTTCACAGATTATAAGAACTTAACAATTAGCCCAGATAAAAGACTTATCTTTACGCCACATCTTTTTTTCTCTCTGGGAGTGGTCTAACCTGCATGGAAATCCACATCAAGGTTTCTTTTTCACACAAGGGTCAACCGAGGATTATTCATCACTCCCATACACAGAATTCGGAGCTGCTGCATCATGCATCAGTTTAGAATCAGGCGTTTGCGGAGTAGCTAAATTATCATTGAGAATTAATGGTGAATGAGGAGCTCTAACATTCTTATTCAGGCACAGCATTCTAAATCTGGGTTAAATTTATTATAATGACATTTTAATTTACATCATTTGCAACTCCATCCACTCCTCGATTTTCCAACAGATTGAGAGGGAATACTCCTTTTCAGAGGACGGGTGGGGACGAACAAACTGTCTCAGCACACAAACATTTCTCTGCCTCTATCAAATGACCATCTGTCTCTGTAACCAATTGACGAACCTCACATATACACTTTCCCTTAATCACAGGAGATAATTGTTTCCCATCTTCATTTGAAGGAAGGGGGAATGGGTATTGGGTTCATCTCTGCCCCCTCCCTAATCATAGGAGCTAGTGGATCCAAATCTTTCCTTGGTGGGGAGTAAGATACCGGGTTTGTCCCAACTCCAACCACAAGGGTAAGTGTTGTGGCACATATGTTCGCAAATACTTGATGAAGAGCCGTATCAACTAGTCTTGATCCTACTTTTAAGACCGGCCAGGGCAACTCCGGTTTCATCATCTGTTGTGTCTTTCAGAGTGGTTTTCACCCCATCAGACGAAAGTATAGCAGTACAGTCTTAAAACACACAGGTTTCTATAAAGAAAAACTATATGTTGCATACGTTTTCAACACACATACACACACACACACACACACACACACACACACACACACACACACACTGCAATGGATCAGAGAATATCTGACAGGGAGGCAACAACGAGTCATGGTACGTGACGAGATGTCAGAGTGGGCACCTGTGACGAGTGGAGTTCCACAAGGGTCAGTCCTAGGACCTGTACTGTTTTTGGTATATGTGAATGACATAACGGAAGGGATAGACTCAGAAGTGTCCCTTTTTGCAGATGATGTGAAGTTAATGAGAAGAATCAAATCAGTCGAGGATCAAGCAGGACTACAAAGAGACCTGGACAGGCTGCAAGCCTGGTCCAGTAACTGGCTCCTTGAATTTAACCATGCCAAATGTAAAGTCATGAATATCGGGGAAGGGCAAAGAAGACCGCAGACAGAGTATAGTCTAGGTGGCCAAAGACTGCAAACCTCACTCAAAGAAAAGATCTTGGGGTGAGTATAATACCGAGCACATCTCCTGAGGCACACATCAATCAGATAACTGCTGCAGCATACGGGCGGCTGGCAAACCTAAGAATAGCGTTCCAATACCTCACTAAGGAATCATTCAAGACTCTGTATACCATATACGTCAGGCCCATACTGGAGTATGCAGCACCAGTTTGGAACCCACACCTGGTCAAGCACGTCAAGAAATTAGAGAAAGTGCAAAGGTTTGCAACAAGACTAGTCCCAGAGCTAAGGGGATTGTCCTACGAAGAAAGGTTAAGGGAAATCGGCCTGACGACACTAGAGGACAGGAGGGTTAGGGGAGACATGATAACGACATATAAAATACTGCGAGGAATAGATAAGGTGGACAGAGACAAGATGTTCCAGAGAGGGGACACAGAAACAAGGGGTCACAATTGGAAGTTGAAGACTCCTATGAGTCAAAGGGATGTTAGGAAGTATTTCTTCAGTCATAGAGTTGTCAGGAAGTGGAATAGCTTAGAAAGCGACATAGTGGAGGCAGGAACCATACATAGTTTTAAGACTAGGTTTGATAAAGCTCATGGAGCAGGGAGAGAGAGGACCTAGTAGCAATCAGTGAAGAGGCGGGGCCAGGAGCTATGACTCGACCCCTGCAACCACAAATAGGTGAGTACACACACAGCAAGAAGACAAGGGGAGAAAAATGTGATTGAAAACATCATGAAAGCAATAGGAGATGACATGACCCAGCTGGCAAATTTTCTGAGAATAGGGGGGTTTGCAAGAGGAAGAATCCAGCCAGTCAAAGTGATTTTCAAAGCAGAATTGACTCGAAACAGGATCCTGCAGGAGAAAGCAAGACTAAGGGATATGTCAGAGTACCGGAGGGTGTATCTCGACCGTGACAGAACACAGGAAGAAAGACAGAAACTGAAAGAGAGGGTACAGAGACAAAAGGAGGAAAGAGAGATGGACATGAGAACCCAGACTCAAGAGGAAGCTCTAATACAACCACCTTCAGATGTCCCCTAACCTGGACAACCCCAATGCAACCAAACAATCTAACCCAAAAAACACATGCCATACCCA